>OU964986.1:1485954-1512034 GCA_918808275.2 Dolichovespula sylvestris | reverse complement strand
ACACGATCTATAATGCAACCATTTCGTATGGATCGGAATACAAAGGAGCTCGAAATAAACGTAGATATTCAGAAAAAAAAAAACAGCAGTCGAATTTAGGCGAACGACAATATTCCATCCCTTTCTTTTTAAATAATCGATATGTTCATACATGAGAATTCGAGGGACACGCTTGTATATAGTGTGCCCTGACGTTTATTACGTTATATATTATATATACTAGTGTTTAATATAATCTAACCCCATAGAGAGATAGAGAGAGAGAGAGAGAAGTAATAATGGTATATAATATAGTACATACAAACTTCATATAACACGATTAATTTGTTCCTACGTTGTATCAAAACTGTGTTAAGCGAAAACGTGCTGTACGGAAGTTGTCCGAGTTTTAAATCGTCCTATATGGAAACCTTATTATAATAATATCACGCTAGGAAAAAAAAAAAACCATTGAGAATTTTTGCAGCGCGTTTTCATGGTACCATGTTACAAAAGTTTCCGTTACACCGACATAGTATTATTACATACAATGTTATATATGATTTAAGTATAATATATTTAACTATAGTAACCAGAGTATAGTAATATTATATATACATACATGTATGTATATTATTTGTTCATAATGGGTATGTTTAGATGTTTCAGAGATTATTATTATTATTAATTTTTTGTATTTTTTTTTTTTTTTCTTAATGTCTCGATCTTATCAAGAAACAATGTTGAATAAATACTTTAACATAGTAAAACGCGAAAAGTAAAATACGTAATAATAATAATCTTGAGAATACGTAACAGTTTGAAAGAAGTTCCTTGTTTATCCTTACGACCATAATCCATAGAACTATCCTGTATAACACGTAGGTATGTATCTATAGGAAAGCCGACCACAACGGCAGACGTCGAGTTTGGTATTACAGGCTCTAAATCCTGTAGATCCTAAATCCTAATCGTGTATCTCGGGGACGACGAGGTTTCTGCGATGTATCCTTCGTTATATCGTTTCACGAACGGACACAACCACCTACACCGTACTATCCTATACTATACTGTACTATACTAAACTACACTGTACTATACTATACTATTCTGTCCTATCTCCAATCCTATCCTATCCTATCCTATCCTATCCTATCCCTATCCCTATCCTATCCTATCCCTATCCTTTGTTCTTCGATTTCGTTTTCTCACGAATTTAATATCGAACGAAAATCTGTCTTTCTACTTCTTCCTTTTATTTTATTTTTTTTTTTCTTTGTTCTTTTTCCTCTAGATCCTTTTTTCTCTACTTTTTTTTTCATCTTCCTTTTTTTTCCCGAAATCTACGGTGAGATAAGATATCTCGTTTTCTTTTCTTTCCTTCTTCTTTTTTTTTTTCTTTCTTCGTTTTCTTCTTTATTCCCCCACTCCTCCGTCTCTTCAAAACACACACACACACACACACACACACACACACACACACACACATATATATATATATACAATCGACTTCGTGAAGTTTTGTTGCGAGATAAATCGAGAGAAAAGTGGATTGATTCCTTCTGTAAAAAGTACGAGATTTAGACGTGACCGACGCTGTTCTCGATAGAGGATAATTTGTCAGAGAACGGAACCATAAGAGGAATATATATATATATATATATATATATATATATATATATATATATATATATATATATATATATATATATAGTCATTCATTCATCCTTACCGACGAATTTCAACCATTGCAAGTAAGGATTCTTAAAAGAGATATATAGTTCTTTGAAGGGAACATGAAGAATTCGTTGTAATCGTAAATCCTTAACGATATACTCTGATCATCTCTCTCTCTCTCTCTCTCTCTCTCTCTCTCTCTCTCTCTCTCTCTCTCTCTCTCTCTCTCTGTCGCAGGCGTGCGCACGTTTTTTTCTTTTTTTTTTCTTTTACGAAGGTAGACTAATAAACGAGATTCGAAGAGATACGCGACGAAAGGTAAGGTTAAAGAAGTAAGCTCCAGACTATTCTTATCTCTATAAAAAGAGAGAGAGAGGGGGGAGGGGAGAGTGTGAGAGAGAGAGAGAGAGAGAGAGAGAGAGAGAGAGAGAGAGAGAGAGAGAGAGAAACTATGTCGTCTTAGTTGAAAATAAACGATCTAATTCGATTGGACTTTTATCTTCTTTAGAAGTAGATATTCCGAGTAGACAAGATTACTCTCTCTCTCTCTCTCTCTCTCTCTCTCTCTCTCTCTCTCTCTCTCTCTCTCTCTCTCTCACTCTTTCTGATTTCCATAAATATTCATCAGATAACCCCTAAGTACTTATCAACATTTTTCACGTTTCAGCATAATACGCTTTAAAAAGAGAAAAGGAAAAGGGAAAGAAAAAAAAAAGAAGAAGAAAAAACGAAAAAATAGAAGGGAGAAAGCGAAAGAAAGGAAGAGAGAAAGACAGAGAGAGAGAGAGAGAGAGAGAGAGAGAGAGAGAGTCAAAGAAAGAAAAAAAGAGATCGAAAGTATCGTCGTAGTCACGAACGCTTAACGCCATGAATGGAAGGGCGCGAATATTACTTTTCCACCCTCAACTTCCACCAACGTATTTCCCTTCGTATCCCTTCCGTTGCCCTCGTAAAATCGTGGGAAACATATTGTACTTGACTCTTCCTCTTCTTCTTCTATCTATCTATCTATCTATCTATCTATCTATCTCTCTCTTCCTTCTCTTTCTCGATCTACCTATCTATCTATCTATCTATCTATCTATCTATCTATCTATCGCATCGGGAATCTCTTGAAACGCTCGTCGAACAGACGCTGATGTGGCAGCAGCCTTGAAACTCCGCCTCTTCGCTCTCGTCTTCTTCCATTCCTTCGGTCGATCTGTCGAACCGCAATCTCAGGAATTCCTGCTTCTTCGTGTTTGACATCGATAGGGTACACACGTCCCTCTTCGTCTTCCAGTCGTACTGAGAATACCGCAAAAGAGAGAGAGAGAGAGAGAGAGAGAGAGAGAGAGAGAGAGAGAGAGAGAGAGAGAGAGAGAGAGAGAGAGAGAGAGAGAGGAAACGTAGAAATGAAGAAGCGGAGAGGTATGAGGTTCTACAACCATCGTAATAGGTATTGCAAAAGCAACTACGTTCTCCTTTAATCAGTTCAAATCGATTTCTAGAAATTGACTTGAAACAAAGAGAAAAAAAGAAATTATATAAAATGTGAATGTTCCAATTGTGTCGTTATTATTGGAAAAAAGTGTTATTAGAAAGAGATCGCGTCGATTTTTGATTGACCGTCGATTATTTAGAAATGGCCTCGCGACGAACGAGGACCAATGGCACTTTTTGACGAACAAAGATTTTCATTGGAACGCGATTTTTTTGTGATTAAACAAATGTTTCTAGTTCTTCGTTTTTTTTTCTCTTTTTTTCTTTTTTTTTTCTTTTTTCTTTTTACGTCATTGAGAATGAACAGTGCAATATAATGCAATAACCTTCTTTCTGTTGAATTTTCCATGAGAAATCTCTTTGTTTTTTTTTTTGTCACGACTGTACGTCATATCGTTTGATTTATTTTTTTTTTATCGTCGTTGTCAATTGCAATCTGATAGGAAATATTCGAGCAGAATCCTTATTGGTTTTATTGGCTTATTATATTTAATGTCACAATTTTTTCTCTTTTTTTATGTTTTTTAATAATTTAAAATCTTTTAAGCAAGATTTCGTTTCTTATCTCTTTTTGTTCTCTTTTTTAGAAGGTAGGCGGGAGAGGGGAAAGGCCAAATACTCTGCGTATACTAAAGAATTCGTGGGTGTGTATAAAAAAAAGAAAATATTTTGCTACGTCATTTAACACAAGTTCATATAACACGGCACATATTTTTTTCTTCTCTCTTTTATATTAAAACACCGATATATTAATAATAATAATAATAATAATAATAATAATAATAATAATAATAATAATAATAATAATAATAATATTAATAATAATAATATTTATGTTTGTATATATATATATATATATATATATATATATATATAAACAAGAAAAATTATATTCCTAGATTTGAGCGCAACAAAAAAAAAAAGAAGAGCAAGAAAATAAGGAACAGACGTTAATTCGTTAACAAAGGCACTTTCTAAAAGGCTTTTTTTCTCGTTAACATTTTGCACTTTGTCGAACGAGTAAAACACTGCGGTGCGAGAATCGTCGATACGGTCAATTAATTTCTTTATCGGCGAATATAGTCGTATTCTCGGATTGCTGACGGAGATAAAAACAAAGAGACCGACCATAAATAAAAAAAAAAAAAAAATAAAAAAAAATAAAAAAATAAAAAATAAACAAATAAATAAATGAAAACGAAAAAGAACGGAAAGGAACGAAAACAAAGTGTCGTGCGGCGTTGTACTCCAAAAAACAAAAATCGATTCGAAACGACGACGACGACGACGACGACGACGAGGACGACAACAACAACGACAAAGAAACGGGCGACGATTCGACGATGTCGACCAACATTTCCGGCAATTTGAAAGTCGACGAGTTTTCTCACTCTTTCGTTTCCTCTTTTCTACTTTATCTATCTTTTTCTCACCGACGAGTACCTTTCCATTCCAATCGCGTTCGACTTCTTTTCTTTCTCTTTTTCTCACACTCATTCTCTCTCTCTCTCTCTCTCTCTCTCTCTCTCTCTCTCTCTCTCTCTCTCTCTGTCTGTCTCATTCTCTTCTTCCGATTACTCGAAAAAGAAGCTTCGAAAAAGAAATAGAAGAAGAAAGAGGAGGAGGAGGAGGAAGGTGAAAAAGGAAGAAGAAGAGGGTGGAATAAGAAGAGGAGGAAGAAGGTGGAAAAGAGAGAGGAAGAGTAAGAGGAGGAGGAGGAGGAGGAGGAGGAGTAGCTTCGAGTGATAAAACTTTGGCAACGCGAATAAGAAAGTTTCCTTTCGACCGATATAAAAGTCTCACGCCACAACAACCCATAGATGGATACGGAAACGATGCGTTTTTTCGAACGTGCGAGAACGACCGCAATCGGTTAAATTGATCTATTAACTTTCGAACATTTCACGTGGAAATAAAAGGAAAATTTCTCTATCCTATAAAAGGAAGGAAGAACGATTTGTTTTTCTTTTTTTTTTTTTTTTTTTTTTTTTTTTTTTTTATTTTTTTATTGTAAATCGTTAGAATTTGAAACCCACCAGATCCATCGATTTGACGTATCTTAAGTTTCTCTTTTAATTACAGAAAGTATAAAGATTAAAGTGACACATCAAGTTGAAGTTATAATTTTCTTTGCGCTTGTTATCGTAAAAATTAAATCGATCAAAATGATCAATAAATATACATAATACATATAAATAAGAAGTAGGATTAATTATTATTGTAATAATCTTTAGTTTTATTTTAATGAATACGTTCGTTCAAAAGGCAAAAATTGAAAAGAAAAGAATTATTGTAACAGTTTACCTGTTATATTATTCTAATCATTAGTTCTTTATTGTAATAATTTTTTTCTTTTTTTTTTTTTTTTTTTTGGTTTTATCAGAACAGACAGTACGTTTTTTGATTTTATCAAGTATCCGCTAAAAGTACGGCGTGCATGAGAGTAAATAGTTGTAATGTTTACAATCGCATCGAAATATAAAGAGTATTATATACTACGTATGTACATAAATATAAATGAGCGAGCGAGATATAACACGTTTATTTTTGTTTTTGTAGGTCATCGTTGATCGTCTCGTCTCGTAGGTCGGTCGTCTTACAGAAATCCTTGAGCCAATGTCGAACTCAGTACGAGCGTAGACATCGCACAGGTTAGTTCATCTCCTTCCTCCAAATATCTCTCATACATACATATAATATTAGATTTGCGTTTTAAATGGACTTGACAATTTCGTAATATCATGTCTCATGGCAATTTATATTACGACTTTGATCGATTGAATAATACGAATTGATATTAAAGCATAACATTTATTACAAATAGAAAGATTTTCTTCGTCATTAAAAGTACGACGTATTTCGAAGAGTGTTGTAATCATTCTTTTTCTTATTTTGTTTTTTTTTTTTTTTTCTTTTCTTTTCTGCCTTTCTTTTTAACTGCCGATTACATCCGAGATAAGTCAGTAGGAACATATATAAATTAATACTATCGAATATATATATATATATATATATATATATATATATATATATATTCGAGTAGAACTCCAAACGACCATTAATTTCTTTCGCACGAACTAATCGAATTTCACGATTATTTCAAGTTGGAACTCAGCAAAAAAACAAAAGGAGGGCGAGAGTGTGAGAGAGAGAGAGAGAGAGAGAGAGAGAGAGAGAGAGAGAGAGAAGAAAACGATATGACGTCACGACACTCGCAATCTACCGTGAATTCTATTTTATTTCTCGTACCAGAAAATGTTCGAGTTTGTTTTCAAGTGAGATACGAACTTATACGAGTATATATACATATACATATACATATACATATACATATATATATATATATATATATATATATATAATACGTACATACATACATACATACATGTCCACGTGATTATCCAATACAGATAAAAATTCTAGTATATCGCAATTTTTGTTCCATCGAACCGGAACGTTAGAGAACCTGGTACGATCATTAAACCGTTCGTTGGAAACGTGTTGTTGACCAAATAAACTAAATCGGAATGTCGTTCGGGTCTACCATGTGTAAAAATCTTTTATATATATATATATTTATTTATCAGAAAATTATTAGAAGGAATACGGTCGAATTCGCGCATTTCGCGCATAACGCATTCGCATTCTCTCGACGTTAATTCATATCGAAAGAGTGATATACGGCGTGTCGCTAATTGAAACGAATTGTTAAACTAAATGGAAAAAATTGTGGAGAAAATTTTCAAATCTCGTACGACGTATGGGATATTAATCTTTTTCGTTATCATGGACGGCCATCGTGATCTCGCTCGTCGGAAAACTCCTTTACTCGCGCATACCCACGATGAAATCTCCCTTACGTACGAAATATTTCTCGCGCATACCACGAACGAGTAAAGATCGTTCGCCTACGAAATCTTTCTTACATACCACGACCGACTAAAGTCACTCGCTCGCTAAATCTTTCTCGACATACCAGGGCACGACTAAAATCGGTTCGCTGTAAAAGTCGATGACAAAAAGAATAAAAAGAAGAAGAAGAAGAAGGACAGATAAGCTGATAATAGGATTCGAGCGAGTTAGAGTGGAACTTCGTCGATTGCTTGAATTGTAAGCAAAGTAATTAAAAAAAAATCATTGCGTCGCCGAACGTATTATTGTATGGAAACGTTTGAATCGATTCGTAATAGACGAAGAGAACATCGAGATACCACGTTAAAATCGATCGAAATGAAACGATAATTTGTCGAGCTCGATCTCTTATCTGATCGTTTAAATAGTGATAGCGATGACGAGGACGACGCGTTATATGTGGATAGGGAAAAGAGAAGGGCGATTTAGAGGGAGTAATTAAATTGTTAATAACGAGTATGGGGAGAAAGGAGAGAGAGAGACAGAGAGAGAGAGAGAGAAGTGTCGGAAGGTAAACTAAATTGACAGGAGAAAGAGGTATGTGTGTGTATATATATATATATATATATATATATATATATATATATATATATATAGAGAGAGAGAGAGAGAGAGAGAGAGAGAGAGAGAGTAATTGACGCGCGACATAATAGAAGCAAATCGTTAATCCGTTGTTCGACTACGCAACGATACAGCCGAGGTCGGCATTGGTCCATCAACCAATTCAGTTCCTCCGTTTCTATTGTCTATGCGGGAACATCAACTAATGTTTACCCTTGCTTAACCATACTATACTAGCTAGACTGCAATTACTTCATTTGACGTAGTATCTCTACATAGAGTGAGTGAGAGAGAGAGAGAGAGAGAGAGAGAGAGTAGCATACGACTTGGTTGGTAGTCCCTCGAGGGCTTCAAGCCCTAACGGCGTTCACTCTGTCTAGCAATATCGTTTATATGCGCTGTAAGAGATGAACTCGTGCATATATCCATATCCATATGTATGTATATATGCATGCATGTATGTATGTATGTATGTATGTATGTATGTATGTATGTATGTATGTATGTATGTATGTATGTATGTATGTATGTATGTATGTATGTATGTATGTATGTATGTATGTATGTATGTATGTATGTATGTATGTATGTATGTATGTACGTAAGTAAGTAGGGAGTATACGAGTGAGAGAACAGGGAGTAAAAGAGAGATACAAAGGGAAAAGGGATAGGGAATGTAAAGGGTCATAGGGAAATAGGATTAACCTGGACAATAGATATTCTTCTAATTAACATCGTAATAACTGAAAGGATAGAAGAAGAAGGTGAAGTAAAGGGGGAGAGTTAAAGGGCCCATTCGATCTCCGACGTCCTTTACCCGGTTTGAAGGACCTATCTAGAGTTCCTTGCATTGTATTTATGGATGAGAGAGAGAGAGAGAGAGAGAGAGATAGAGAGAACTAGTACCTACAATACAAACTGCGAAGCAGCGTTCAATTTCATCGTCATATCGAAAAGGTACGAATAAAGGGTAAATATAGGAGAAGGAGAGAGAGAGAGAGAGAGAGAGTGAGTGAGTGAGAGAGAGGAGAGTCAAAGTCAATGTGCCACTTCATGGTGCTCCTTGCGTGCCTGTTGTCTACGATGGACCTTGAGGGGAATATACGAAATAGAGAGAAAGAGAGAGAGAGAGAGAGAGAGAGAGAGAGAGAGAAGAAAAGAAAGAAAAAAAGACGAACAAAAGGGAGAGAAAAAGGGTGAAAAAGACGTGCTGACGATACACGTACCTAAAATACATACATACATACGTATATCGATTTTCGGATAAAAAAGAAAAGAGGTAAACAGTCTTTCTCCTCTTTTTTGTACGACGATAATTCTTTCTTTTTATTTTCTTTTTATTTTTTTATATTTTCGTAAATAATCGTACGACATAAACGTAAACGAAATTGTTACTTTCATTCGTTTCATAAAATTAGAAAGTGTTTTCTTTTTTTTTTTTTTCTTTTTTTTTTCTTTTTTACGATTTCGACGGAAAGAAGAAAGAACAATGCATAATTTCGATAGTTTGTACTTTTCAAAGTGGACTGAATTTTTTACGACTACTTATTCGTCGAATTAGCTTGTCTTGGGAGAGTGAGAGAGACGGGGGAGGACAGAGGAGAGAAAAAATAAAAAGATAAAAGAAAAGAAAGAAAAGCGGATATATTTCCCTTAAGACAGCCCTCGGTTAGTTCCCTAAGGAATTCACTATATTTCTTTTCTGTGACATACGAGCCAATGCTCGTACATACATGTACATGTATATATCAACTCCCGTCGGGTTGCTTATTTCAGAAGAAAAGGGCGATCGTAAAGGTAGATGGGTGGGGGTGGGGGTAGGACGGCGTCGTGCCTCGGATACTAAAAGTTTTCCCTTCTGCTTTTACTGTTTTCTTTTTTTTTTTTTTTTTTTTTTTTTAATATTTCTTTCATTTTTTTTCTTTCTTTATTATCTCTTTCTTCGCGTCGTTCGTTTCGTGTCTGATAAGACCGATCAAATCTTGAAGTACCTTTCGAAGTATCTTTGAACTAGATTGATACTGCAACACCTACATATACACACTTGACTCTCTTCGAAAAGGGTAAAAGGAAAATAAACACATAAATAAATAAATCAATTAATTAATTGTTTGTTTGATTGATTGATTGATTGATTGATTGATTGATTGATAAACAAATAAAAAGGAGACGTGTTCGAAGCACAATGAAATCAATTAGAATTAAACACTTCGAGAGACTATAGTTCTTCTGATCGAGCGAGAGAAACATTATTTTATATTAATTTATTCATTTATGCTTTTCCTTTTCATTTCTTTTTCTTTTCCACGAAATAACATTACATGAATAATTAGAGGACATTTTTCTACTTAAGTTAACGATTAAGCAGAGCGAAGTAGATTTATATTAAATTGAACTATAATGAGATAGGGTTTAAAAATCTTAGTAGAGGTCTCTAAACGGGGATGAAGAAAGACAAAGAAGAAGAAGGAAGAGAGAACGAGAGAGAGAGAGAGAAGAGAGACAATAAGAGACAGAGAGAGAGAGAGAGAGAGAGAGAGAGAGAGGGGAAGAGACATGGACAGACAAAGAAAGAAAAAGGAGGAAATAGGAAGATAGAAGAGAGAAAGAGATATATAGAAGAGGATAGAGAGAGAGAGAGAGAGAGAGAGAAATATAGAAGAGGATAGATAGAGATAGAGATAGATAGATAGAGAGAGAGAGAGAGAGAGAGAGAGAGAGAGAGAGAGAGAGAGAGAGAGAGAGAGAGAGAGAGAGAGAGAGAGAGAGAGATGTCAAGGGATCGTAGGGCGTGAACAAGCATCCTCTTTCATTATGACGTCCCCAATAAATCCACCCCCGGGGGCGATGGCAACGGCGACGGCTTGGCGTCCTGTTCCGTCGACGACGACGTCGTCGTCGTCGTCGTCGTCGTCGTCGTCGTCGTCGACGTCGTCCGTCGGCTGACATCGACAGCTCATTACATCGTCAAGGCGACCGTTCGCTCGCGATGCCGTGATATACATAATTCAAGTATTCCCGCGTGTGGCTTCCCTATCACAGGAAGACGTTTCCTACTGGGGCTTCTCTCCCTCTCCCTCTCCCTCTCTCTCTCTCTCTCTCTCTCTCTCTCTCTCTCTATCTCTCTCTATCTTCGTGTCTGTGTCTGTCTCTCCCTATCCATCCTCCTCTTCCCACGACTACAGCAACGACGACTTAACCGCATATTTTTGACGTCGCTATTCAACGAAATTACGAAAAGAACGGAAAGTTAAAAAAAAAAAAAAAGGAAAAGAACAAAAAAAAAAAAAATAAAGAAAGAAGAAGGAAACGTTGAAAGTAAGGAAAAGTAATGGAAAAATTATACGAGTTATTGATAGATCCACTATTTCTCCGTTCTTTTTCCTTTCGCGTCATCAAAGAGAATATTGTAACAGCCCGTCGCGAAAATCAGTGAGAAAGAAAAGAAAAGAAAAGGACGAAGAAAGAATGCACCGAGTAAGGAAACTCTCAAGAAATGTCGAAGTAATTGTTGCTCTAGAGAGAGAGAGAGAGAGAGAGAGAGAGAGAGAGACTTGCTGATTGGTCGAATCCGATAAGATTCGACGAGGGTTGTCATACGATAGCAAAAGGTTTTAGCGTAATTAACGCTATTATCATTATCATTCGATATTACTACTTTTCTTTCATTGCAGTATTTAACAAAAAAAATAAATAAATAAATAAATAAATGTTTCTAATCGAATTACATTATCCGCGCATTCTCTTCGAATCATACTTATCCACAGTCGCGTTTAGTGACGTAAGTAAATTGATATTAAAGTAAGGAAAAAAAAATAAATAAGTAAATAAAATAAGAAGAAGAAGAAGAAGAAGAAGAAGAAGAAGAAAAAGAAGAAAGAAAAAAAAAAGAAATCTCTAATGCTCTTCTCTTCTCCTTTTTTGTCTACTCTTCTCTTATTCTACTTATCGATCGTATTAAATTAAATGTTAGTTCGTTAGAAAGGGACGGATTTTAGTAGCAGCCCTTAACGTCGTAGCCCTTATATACGTGTCATCTTAAATATCTGCCGCTCCTATCAACTTACTATATACTCAGCTTCCCTTTTTTATCCTTCGAACGAAGAAAAATCTCTCCATATGTTACCGAGCCGAGTACGGTGACGGAACGATACCCGTTCTACGTAAGATATTATAGTGCCCCCGTAACAATGGCGCTCACGGTATCAGAGGCGGCAAGAACGTATTACCGTTAATATATCGACGCGCACGAAGATCGATAATTTCACAAGACTCGACATTAAATCACGTCCTCTCGTTCTCTCTCTGTCTATCCATCTATGTATCTCTCTCTCTCTCTCTCTCTCTCTCTCTCTCTCTCTCTCTCTCTCTCTATCTCTCTCTTTATTTTATATCCTTGCTCGTTGACGTTCCCTTTATTTTATTTTATTTTATTTTAATTAAGTTTAGTTTTTCTTTTTGTATTTTTTCTTTCCTTCCTTTCCCGACCTTTTTTTTTTTTTTTTTTTTTTTTGTCTTTAACAACGACCGAATTTCCTTTCCTATTTTTTAACGAAAAATTATCGCACGTATGTAAAATTATACTCGCAGCGCTCGCATTATTCACTCACACTCGAAATAATTCTCATTCTAGTTTAACGCCTTACTCTATATTCATTTAAACTGGAAAATTTTTCTTTTTTTTTTGTTTTTTTTTTTTTTTTTTTTTTTTTTTATTGTACACGTATCTATTGAGATTGTACGGGGGCGAATATATTCAAATTCTATTTTTCTTTTCTTTTTTAATGCTTTTTCCTTTTTGTTTTTCTTTTTCCTTTTCTTTTTGTTATCCGATAATTGAAGGAAATTTCACGTTAGAGCGATCTTTCGCTCCGACAAGAGTTTTCAAAAAAAAAAGAAAAAAAAGTTATAAAATTCTATTCGACACGTTGGCGTCAGATGGTTCCTTTCAATTTCGTTGATAAGTATGATCGTTATCGTTATCATTATTATTAATTAATTCCAGAAACAATACGTACGGTTTTCACTGTCCGTTATAAATCTGGACAATTGCAAAAACCAATTCGACGTATTAATCGTTTTCGTGTTAGATAATAATTATTAATTAATCACAGAGAAAGTATGCTGAAATACTAATGGGAGTTATTTTAATAAATCGTTACGAATCATTTCAAAGAAATAAAATAAAAAAAAAAAAAAGAAAAATAAATAGAAAAAAGAGAAAAGAAAGAACGAGATAAATGGGACAACATTTTTCGTAACGGACTATGGCTCGAAATTTTAAGAAGCACAACCACTTTTATGTTCGTGACCCTTGACGTTTTGCAAAGAGTTTCACGAGCATTTTCATAATCAACGTTGTGGAGCGAAAAGATTATCATCTCTTCATAATACTTAAGATTATCGCGGTTCTTCTCGGGAATGAGGATTAACGAATCCGGTTTTTTGAAGAAGAACAAAAGAAAAAAAAAACAAAGAGACAAAATAAAGAAAAATATAACAAAGTGCCTTTCGGTGAAAAATAAATTTATAGGTATTAAACGACGAAAGGAAAGAAGTTCGTGTTGGACGTATGTGTTGTAGGACTATGTAATTAATGAGAAATGAAATTATCCTTGTTTCTTCTTGTTCTCTCTCTCACTCACACACACGTGCGCGCGCGCGTACAAACGTAATATATCCACGTAAACACACACACACACGTACGTACGTACGTGCATACATTGAATATGATCGCCTTTACACAGTTACATGCATATATAAAATATGAAACGACGAAAGGAAGGAAATATAATTCAAACGATTCGATGCTCCCTTGATCCGAGATTAATTCGTTGCAATTTACGCCTCGGTCATCCAACGTGTCCACCCACACACAGATAAACACACACACACATACACACACAATCCCGCCGTTCTCTCTCTCGTCCTCCATCCACCTAGCATCCTTCCGTAACCATTCACCAATCTACTGTTCGTAAACACACGTGCGCCCGCGAGCGCGCTCGCGTGCACACACATGCACACACACACGCACACGCACACATATTCACCTAGCCGCAAATCAATGTTAATCCTTTCCCACCGACATGAATATTCGTACTCGAAACGATTTGCAAGCACGATTGTAAATCGACAACTCTAAACGTCGGAGTTGTATTGCCAATGATATATATATATATATATATATATATATATATATATATATATATATATAGTAAAAATTACGGGGTATTATTAATATCGTCACGCCAATTGGAATCCTTTTTGACCTTATGTGAATTTCTGAATCAATGTAAATGCATATGCGTATCGTATAAATATTACGTCGATCGTGAAATATATAGAGAGAGAGAGAGGAGATGGGGGGTAAAGGTACTTAGGTATATTGTTGATAAATGACAGCGTAAATTTCGCGACTATATAACTCGATGATAAATATTCGAGGCTGTTTCGAGAATGTGTGTGCTCGTGAAAGAGTAGAGAAGCATTTATCGAGGAATAAAGGGAAGAGAGAGAGAGAGAGAGAGAGAGAGAGAGAGAATGGAGGAGGAGGAGAGCTCGATCGAACGAAAATTTAGATTTTTCGACGAGGAGAACAAATTAGGTACGCTCTCTCTCTCTCTCTCTCTCTCTCTCTCTCTCTCTCTCTCTCTCTATCTATTTCTCTCTTTTGGGAACGTAACAGTGAGCAATTCATCGGCTTAATGGAAATTCGAATCTACAGGCCAAATAATCCGTGATATCGTTTTACAACGATGTAACGACGTTATACCACTCTAACGAGATCTGTCAGAAAATTCTTTTTTAATTTTTTTTTTTTTTTTTTTTTTTTTTTTCGTTACCTTGTTTTGTACCCATCTCTTCCTTTTATTTTTTAATTTTTTTTTTCTTTCTTTTTTGTAAAAAAAAAAAAAAACCCACGCAATACCGAACTTGTTACGGGTTATTCTTTTTATTTATTTTTTCTTTTTTTTCTATGACACGAGAGAGTTAATTAAAATCTAATGGAAATCCATCGGAGAGGGAACAAAATGAATACGTTGCTCTACGATCAGTGCGTCGACCGTCTCGATCTTTTAAGCCACTACAGTAATAATAATGACAACAACAACAACAACAACAACAACGACGACGACACGACGACAGCGAGGAAAAAAAATAGAAGAAGGATAAGAAGAAGACGTAAGAAAGAAACGAACCTATTATCGTATTCCGTGCTTTGAATAGACCTTTCATAATCCGAAGGAGATACGAGAAAAAAAGATTAAGAGGATGACAATGGAGAAATTGCGACCCCCCACCCCACCCCAATCCCCCTCATCCCCCTTATGAACTTTATCCGCGTAATACATCGTCCAAGAATATTGCGTTTAATCCGCAGGGGGGAGGAAAGGGAAAGAAGAGGAAAATAATGAAAAAAAAAGAAGAAGAAGAAAGAAGAAAAGAAAAAAAGAAATTAGAAAAGGGAAAGAATACGTACGTTCTATGCTTGGTGACGAAAGAAGCGGTAAGAAGAGACGACAAAGGACTTATTTTCAAGAGCTTAACTCACGTGACGAGGCCAGTGATAAAAGGTGTACAGTAGTACGAGATAGAGATAAGGACACGTGGATACGGACGGACGGAGAGAAAATGGAAGGGGAAGAAAAAGGAAAAACAACGACATACGACGAAGCCGATAACCAACAACAACAACAACAACAACAAGAAAATCTAATTCGTTCGTGGAAAAATGAATTTGACCGGACGAGTTCTCGCGTACAACAATGAAATAACCTTTCCGTTCGTTCCTCCTCCTCCTCCTCTATCCTTTTCCTTATTTATTTACAATATTTACTTCGTTCTTTCGTTTTTTCATTTCTCCCTCCTTCCTTACCTCCCTACCACCCACCTGACGTATAAATTCTTTCAGGGGTGGGTAAGGATGAAATAAGGAAAGAAAAAAAGAGAGAGAGAGAGAGAGAGAGAGAAATCAAAAATAAAAGAGAGAAGTAAAGAGGAGAGAGGAGAGGAGAAATCGCTCATCGATCCGAAACAACGGAAAAAGGAGAGTAGAGGATGAAGGTATAAAAGTGAGTTTCACCTTTAATAATTTGCGAGCGAACGTCGAAGGAACGTATGGGTGGGTGGGTTGGTGCTCGAGGGGACGGGGAGGGTAGGGGAAAGGGGACAGGGTTGTACCCTAGGGTACTCGGAGGTGTGGGAAAGGTGGGAGGTTGGGTGTACAGGATGAATGCAAATCGCAGCGCGCGCGGTGTGACGTCGCATGAATATTCGCGACTCGCCGCAGGCACGATTTACGATCCCGTCACGGATAAGATCCGTATCTTTGCGGATGTGTACGAAACGTATATACCCCGCCTTGTCTATTCCGTTGGAAAATTTGGAGAATTTGTGTATATTGCCGAACCTGTTTCTCTCTCTCTCTCTCTCTCTCTCTCTCTCTCTATCTATCTATCTATCTATCTATCTCGAACGCTCGCGAACTTTTTCTCCCCTCTTGTTTTCCGACGACACGAATAATTTAATACGACAGATTCCCCCGGAAAGATTTCTGTACTTCTTTTTTTTTTCTTCTACTCCTTTCCCCCACCCTTTTTTCTTTTTCTCTTTCTCTCTTTTTTTTTTTTTTTTTTTTTTTTTTTTTTTTTTTTTTTTTTTTTTTAAGCGAATAAAACGTATCAGAAAGTATCGTAAAAAATGGACGAGTAAGATAAAAATCTTTGCGACTTCGTTGATACGGATTAAGTAACGACGAAGAGAGAGAGAGAGGGAGAGGGAGAGGGGGGTGAGGGAGGGGAAAGAAAGAAAGAGAGATAAAAAAAGAAATCGAAATATTAGAGTATCGCGATAATGTGTTACATGTGGAAATATAATTTTATTCGTTCGAACGAAATGTAAGTGGATTGTATTGATAGGGAAAAAAATGGGAAAACTAAGTTTTCGCGATTCGTACGAGTGAAATTGAAAATTGGAAAGAAGAAAAAAAAAAGAAAACGGACGACGTCTTGAAGGGAAGCGTATTTTAATGGTGATCGAAATAGGAAGAATAATTATAACGAATCGATAGATAATCCGTGGTTTATAAAAATTATTGGATGGCTTTTCGTGTCGTACGTAAGCAATAAAATCCATCGACCTAATATTTGGACTATGCATTTTCCCTTGGCTTATCGTTCGTCCTCTTTTCGTCTCTTCCCCACCCCACCCCATTCCGTCTTTTATCTACGACGATCCATCTTCCTTCGGTGAACACGAATGGCGAGAGCGTAGTCGCGTTAGATCGAGCTCAACAAATCGTTTAAGAAAAATCAAAGTTTAATCGAACCTCGAACATTGCCATTAACACGCGATAAACTCCGTTTATCGGATTAATCGTAGTAAAGACGAATATTCGTCCGTCTTTCTTAATCTCTCTCTCTCTCTCTCTCTCTCTCTCTCTCTCTCTCTCTCAAGAGAAAAAGAGAGAGGGAGAGAGAGAAATATTTTTTAACTAGAATATTTAAATTTTATTTAGAAATTTAATTATTATTAATAAATAGAATTTAAATTTTAACTAGAATAATTAAATTTTGTGTATATATATATATATATATAATGTGTGTGTGTGTTTGTGTGTGTGCTTGCGTGTGTGTGTGTATAAGTAATCACAGATCGTCGGCATAGAAATTTGTCCCCTTTGGAATTATTTTGCTTTTCTTTTTTTTTTTTTCTTCTCCATTTGCAAATCTAATTAAATCGTTTAATTACGTTCAACGAAGAAAATTTATATTTCGAAAATTGTATTGGTTTTTCATGAAAATTAGGAAAATTAATCGGATAGGTATTAGACGATTTTAAATCGTTGGATAGTCGTGAACGAGGATACGATTGTACGAACTTCGTGAACGGCATACTTTTGGAGTAAGGAGATAGAGTGAGAGAGTGAGATATATATATATATATACATATATATATGTATATATATATATATATATATATATATATATATATATATAGAGAGAGAGAGAGAGAGAGAGAGAGAGAGAGAGAGAGAGAGAGAGAGAGATAACAACAATACGAACACCGGGGAACATAACGAGACGATGATTATACGCTCCGTACGTTCCGCGACAAATCGTCGCTAATGCGAGACAATTTGCATTAGCAATTACTCGATAGGACGAGTAGTATGTAACTACATCCGTTTAGTTATGCGGACTCCAGCAAAATTAGGATAATAAAGAAGAATGTTATATGCATTACGTATACACCGTACAATAAACCTGGTAATACGATCTGCCTGGAATTCTATTGTTCGCTAGGAGAATTTCATAACGAACCGATTGAAATCACTCCCTCCTTTTCCGTAGTACACATTAACCCTTAGAACGTCCCTTCGCGAGAGATTATTAATAATTTCGCGAGGAGTTTGTGCGCGATGATTGGTGAAACGAACGACGACGACGACGAAAATAAACGAATAAAACAACGACGACGACGACAATAATAATTGTGACAACGGTATCGGCAAAAAAAGAATTTTTTCCTACTTTATTGCATTTCGGTTTTCTTGTTTTTTTCTTTTTTTTTTTTTTCTTTTTTTTTTCCTTTTCGTTCGAGAAATCTCAAATCGCAATAACATCGACATTGTGTTTCACGAGCGGGAGCAAGTAACAATCGTGTAGTATATTCCATTTAACTGGCTAAAGAGATCGAAGTATGTACGTATAAACAAATAATCGTACGATGAAACCTTAGCGTTGTACGATATATCGATCACTCATGAATGATTCAACGTAACCAAACGAACGTTATTCTCTCGTGACCGTGCGGTGTGCAAACAAGAATTTCAAACATCATTCCGAAGGGTAAATGTTTTTTATAGAATAAATTATGAAGATTTTCATCTGATTGACCGTACAAATCGAATAATGACGTTTTGCGGTTGAGGGGTGGGGCGGAGGGGTGGGGTGGGTCGGACCGGGGTTGATTTGTTAGAATCGATTCATCATCGATTGATACATAGCATGTACTAACTCGATTTATTTTTCCATCTATCCCTTCCCCTACCGCACCCCGCCCCCGCTCTCCATACTCTTAATACACCGACGTTCAACTTACATACGTAAATAAATCTATTCGAAGGAGATATGTCATTTTAATGGTAATTTTTTACTCTTATGTTACAGGATTAAGTTTCACCCTTAAATGTCGTTGTAATTGATTATGAAAAGTTAGTCGTACGAAGATGTTGACGAGCCCGTTTCTACCCTTACTAATTGTAATAACTTCGTTTAATCTGTTACGTCCGACGGGTAAGTAGTTATATTATTATTACTCTATTGTAAATATAATAATTATATTCGTGTTAACGCGATAATTATCTTTTGTATTAATACGGTGTTTGGATAAGGTCAACGATTATTATACCGCTTTATAAAGCACCACCGATATGGCGTACAGATATCGTGTGTAAGGGTTTAAAAGATATTAAAAAAAAAAAAAAAAAGAAAATAACGAATTATTTATTACGAAAATTTGTTAGCACGAAAACTTTGATCGACTGCGTAACGACATCGTTTCATTCTGTACATAGATTTTCAATGGATGGAATTTTGAAGGGGGGAAAAAAAATCGATTTGAAAAATTTTGTTCGTTCCTTTTCTATTCCTTTCTTTTTTTTCTTTTTTGATTTCTCCTCTCGCGATCGCAGTAGAAATTTTTGACCCACTTTGCGTTACAACAACAACAATAAAAAAGAAAAAAGAAAAAAAGAAACAAGAAACGTGTCTTGATATTATTTCTTCTCAAAATACAAATATTTTATCGTCGTTGATTACGAGAAATATTGAACGAGGATATCGTTCGTGACCTGTATGTTACACTCGTGACAATTTCGTTTTATCTCCTTGATATATACGACGGATAAATACTTACAGTAACAGGTCGTGTCAGAAAGTTCCTAAGATGATTTTCAAAATCGATATCGCTCTTGTTCGAGACTTTTCAAGCTCGATTCTCGTTTCCTCTCTCTCTCTCTCTCTCTCTCTCTTTTTCTTTTTTTTTTTTTTTTTTTATTATTTCTTTTCTCGATTTATTTTATTTCTGTTCGGATCGTATCAGAAACTTGTGCATTACCTTGTATTATAACAGGGAGGAAAAAGGAAAAAAAGGAAAGGGAACAAATTCTGTTACTATATCGAGTTAAATAAAAAAGAGGGATCGATATTTTCTTCGAGGTTTAGAGAGAGTTCTTTCAATAAAGAAAAAGAAAAAGAAAAAGAAAAGATTAATCACATGACAGAGAGAGAGAGAGGGGGGGGGGATGTAGAAGGTTACTCTTGGAAATAGAAGCGAAGCAAGCAACCCCTAGGCGAACTAAGGGTAGGGGGTGCTCGACTATCTCCTTCCAGAGGAAACATCGACCACGGCGTAGAACTTTCTCAATTAGTGGCCCAGAACCTGATCGACCAAGAGCAGCTCATTCGTATTCACGATGAAGCCGCGATTGTAGCCAGAACAGAGACGATAACTCTCTGTTTCCTCCTTTACCTTACTTCCTACCATTTTCTAACCTTTTATAGCCTTTTCTAGCCTCTTCTAAGCATTCCTCTCTGATATAGCCACTTTCGAAATGTTTCTCATCTCTCTCTCTCTCTCTCTATCTATCTATCTATCTATCTCTATCTATCTATCTATCTATCTATCTTTTTCTCTTTCTCGATGCATTCAATCTTTTCTCTCTGTCTCTGTCTCTCTCTCATTCCGTCTGCCTGTCTCTCTGTCCGTCTGTCTGTCCGTCTGTCTTTCTGTGTGTCTCTCCTTTCCTATCTTCTCTCTTTTCCTGTCTTTTGGTCTATCAGAGATTTCCCATCAGTCCGTAGGACGACCAAAGATAGACGACGAGCGAAGCAATGGCCTCGCGAAAATGATTAGGGTCGCTGCTTTTAATTACTCGTTCGTTCGGTTCCATCCTTCTCTCTCTCTCTCTCTCTCTCTCTCTCTCTCTCTCTCTCTCTCTTCTCTCTCTTTCTCTATCGCCATCTATCTCTCTTTTTCTCCATGTAGTAAACGATCGAACGACCAGCCGGTCGACTCTATGGACTCTTCTCGGTTCGCTTCTAACGGACGTCCTTCAAAGGAAAAGCTCTTCTCCATGGTATTCCAATCCGACCTAAGAATAATATCGAGAAATCGAATTCGAGTGTGAATATCGAGTATCAACTTTAGAAATGAACGTTCGTAATAATGAGAATTAATATTTCTTCCTTCCTTCCTTCCTTCCTTTCTTTCCTTCCTTCTTTGGTTTTATTTATTTTGTTTTTTCTTTCTTTGTTAATTTCTCGATCATTTTTACTACGCACGTAGAAAGAGAAAGAGATAGAGGTAGAGAGAGAGAGAGAGAGAGAGAGAGAGAGAGAGAGAGAGAGATCGTTACGTTAACGTGTACAAAAAGAAAAGAATAATAAAAAATATATTCTCATAAAAACGACGGAACGCAAAAACATTTACAAAGGATTTTCTAACGTATTCGCTGTAAGTCTTCGCGTTTGATATTTAAAAAAAAAAAAAAAAAAAAAAAAAAAAAAAAAAAAAAAAAATTGAAATATCGATTAAAACACGAGCATTAGTTTTTACACACACACGCACTTACAGAAAGAAAGAGAGAGAGAGAGAGAGAGAGATAGTCGTGTTAAAAACGTAAACGCGAAAAAGAAAGGAACGGGACAGGCACAGAGGAACAAAACGGAATGACGCAGGATAGAGAAGAAATGAAAGGAAGGATAAAAAAATTCTCTCGTGAAAGAAAAAAAGGAGAAAAGAAAAAAGAAGCGGTAGGAACGTAGGATGAAAGTTTGTAAAGGATTTACAAGCCTTAAAGATATTTTTTTCCCCCCCTCGATAAGTCCTCGCGTTTAATGGATTTTTTTCCTCTTCGTGTCTCAATTAAAATCTTTGTCACCTTTGAATATTTCTCTCCGTCTCTCTCTCTCTCTCTCTCTCTCTCTCTCTCTCTCTCTCCCTAGTTTTTTATTCATCGAGAAATGCATCGTGAACGTGGAGAGAAGAGGAGGTAGGAAGGGGACGGGAGAGGTGGGAGGTGGGTGGTGGGAGGGAGTGCGCGAGCCCACGCGATTGAAATACCGGTTGTTTCTACTTGAATAAATTTCATTGAAGGTAAGAAGAATTGAGAGATCTTTGAACGTGAAAGAGGAAACGGCCGACTTCCTCCTTTGGCCCGACTACAACCACCCATCCCCACCCACCCATCACTCCTATCCGAGTATATCTCTCTTTCTTCTTTCACTGTTACTCGATTCGTTTCCTTTTCCGTTGGATCTTCTTCCTTCTCTGCGATCTTGCTTCACCTTCTTCTTCTTCTTCTTCTTCTTCGTTTACTTCTTCTTTTTTTCATTTCTCTGCAGCATCGATTCGAGGAAAGAAAAGACGATGTTAGATCATGGACCAAAAGAGAAACCATATCGACCGGAGATAGGAGATAAAAGATAGAGAGAGATAAATATAGATAGATAGATAGATAGATTTATTGATAGAGAGAGGGAGAGAGAGAGAGAGAGAGAGATTGCATAGAAAATCAAAACCAATATCGGCGCGTAGATGCTCTTGTATCGTTCTTATTACGATTAAATCAAGGAAATGATTCGATTTCGATTAATCCGACAAAATAAATCCCACTATTTTAAACTTTAACAAAGTGCATGGTGTACTAACGCGTTCGTATACGATACATCCTGTTAAATTTCATCGTAACGATCTCTAACAAGATTTTCTTTTTTTTTTTCTTTTTTTTTTTTTTTTATTAACTTTCTCTCTCTCTCTCTCTCTCTCTCTCTCTCTCTCTCTCTCTCGTGACGTCAGATAGAAAAGAAATTCACTCGAAACTTTTTCTCGGTTCAAGCATTACAGTAAAATAGTTTCCTATCGTTTCTCTACTCTTACTATTTTTACAACTCTTTCTCTCTCACTTCTCTCTCTCTCTCTCTTTCTCTCTTTCTACCAAAAATGTTCTCCATTCTCATTAAGAACCACCATAGTTGCACCATCCTACTATATTTGTATATATATATATTCGTGTATGTGTTTATGCATGTATGTATGTATGTGTATATGCAATTGTATTGCACATCTAATCGTAAAGATAAATATTCCTCCTATCCGATTAAAATTACTACTACTAACTGTTACTATCCACCGCCTAGACAATAAGCTTAACCCTTATACAACACTATTAGCATTTACCTTATCTCGTTCCGGTCGTTCTTATACTACTTGCTGACCAATTAGTTCGTGTAACATTGTTATAGCCTATCGTATATAACAATAAGAACTCGCTGTTATTAATTCTTCATTTTTCTTTTTTCTTTCGTTTCTTTTTTCCTTTTTTTTTGAAAATCCCCTCGAAATTAATATTGAATATCCTTTAATGTTTAATGAAAAAATAAAAGCTGTAAAAGGAAACGTACTAATCGTTAGAGTGACAATCAATCATTCATTATTAATCATTCATTATACAGGGTGTCTCGGCTGAAGGTGGCAGCTACGAGGTACAATATAAAAAAAAAATGCATGCTTATAGGGTAAAAAAAAGTACCGATGACCTTAACAGAAATTCATAAAGAATGACCTAAAAAAAAAAAAAAATGTTTTTTCTTTCATAACATTACCACTTTTTAAACCATTCAAAGTATGCAATGAAAATTTGTCGCGTTATAAAAGAGAAACAAAGAAAATATTTCTCTTGGTTTCCTTTAACCGAGACACCCTGTACAACGATCGATCGTTAATGACAATCATCGCAATCAATCATATTTATCGCGATCGTCGACGGAATCGTTGATATTCGTCAGAATCGTTGGAATGAAATCCGTCGAATCGACGACCGACAGACAAATAATCGGAGTTTTTCTTTAAAATGCGAAAGATCGTGCGGATAGGAAAGAAGAAGAAAAGGAAAAGAAAGGAAAGAAGATTTTTATCGCGGCAGTAAAACTTTGACACGAGGGTCGAAGTAAATCATAAATTGTCGAATTCAATGATCCCGAAATGTCTGTCGAGTGAGAGGAGAGTGCGAGCACTCTCGTATAGCTATACTCAGCAGGTTCTTATTAGGAAGGAAAACACACGAGAGGGAGAGATAGAAATAGATAAAGAGAGAAAGAGAGAGAGAGAGAGAGAGAGAGAGAGAGAGAGATTGAGAGTATATGCGCAGCAGCAGTTTCCATTCCTCTCTAAGAGGCCAGGACGATGCAACGGCGAGAGCTCGTTTGCATCGTTATTGACTACTTCGAAGAACCGTTGCGAGCGAATCACCTATATATATATATATATATATATATATATATATATATATATATATATATATCTGTGTGTGTGTGTGTACTCCTCTACTACCCTCCCCACTCACCCTCGCATCCCTCTCACTTCACAGTACCTCATTGTCAGACGTGTGCTTTCGTGCATATCGTAGGAAGACCACGTAGGATACCGTATCGCTTCTATAGTAAACCATAGTTCATATCTCTTAATAGATATAGGACACAAGCGCATTGTCTTGTATTACGATTTATTTATCAATTACTAAACGAGCCCCTAAATTGTGCCTCTCGCTTCTGACCGATTATTATTCGACGGAAACAAATCTACCTACACGATTTACCCCCCTTTTTTTTTTCTTTTCTATTCTCGTAGACTCATTCGTTTTTTCTCATTAACTTTCCTCTTCTTTGTGGTTTTTATTCTTTTTTTTTTTTTTTTTTTGGTTTTGGTTTTTATCGATTCGCAAAACTCTCCACGTGCCTAGGAACTTTTGACCCATCTGGAAAACTTTCGGCCTAACCCAACTCCTTCCCCCCACCCCCTTCCCTCCTCCTACTCCTTGTTACATAGCTTCGTTTCCGTATCTATAAAAAGTAAGAACCAACTAGAAACTATTGCTTGTTCTCTCTTTGTCGATTCTATCTTCTTCTTCTTTTTTTTTCTTTGCATTTTTTTTTTTTTTATTTTTTTTTATAGGAACGAGGTATCCTTTTCACAATTTTTTTCTACCTTCTTCCTTCCCCTTTTTTCTTCTTTTCTTTTTTCCTTTTCTTTTTCTATTCCACACCCTTCCGTCGCGTTTACATCGACTAACCGAGAGAAGAAATTTTTCCCGTGCAACGTGTAAAGAAAAGGGATAAAGACGATAATAATCAAACGACGTTTCGATTAATCTTTTCAATCTACGACGTGCAAATTCCGCGTCCAATCTACCAACGTAATTAGATAATGATTTATCAGAGAAGTTTACAACATATTTTTTGCCCACGTCCAGCAATACCGCCATTATATCGCGTATCGACATCGAGCATCGAACTGAACGATACTACGAGGCACAAGAGTTCGATACGGATTATCTCTCTTTCTCTCTTTCTCTTTCTGACTGTCCGTCTGTCTGTCTCTCTCACTTTCCATCGTGAAATGCACGCATCCGTGCAATTTCATAAATCCTTTCGTTCGTTCTTTCCGACGAGCTTCCATCGCGCTGATTACTATCGTCACACGTATACAACTGAATCGATAGACGACGTGTATATGTATATATATGTGTGTGTGTGTGTGCGTAGAGAAAAAAAAATATTGGAAAGCGGAAAAACGAATGTAATGAAAGAACATCGAAGTAGATATCTAACGTTTAACAATAAAACAAATACGTACGTACGTGTGTGTGCGTGCGCGTGTGTGTG
The DNA here is from genome assembly GCA_918808275.2 of Dolichovespula sylvestris. Classification (NCBI taxonomy): domain Eukaryota; kingdom Metazoa; phylum Arthropoda; class Insecta; order Hymenoptera; family Vespidae; genus Dolichovespula; species Dolichovespula sylvestris. Next base: position 1,486,694 of record OU964986.1, on the reverse strand, counting down.
TGTGTGTGTGTGTTCGCTGCGTATGCGTATACATATTGTTTCGTACACATATTTTATTTTCCTCGTCTTCTTCTTCTCTATTTATTCGTAATTTTTATTTTTATTTTTGTTTTCTTTGTATCCATCGATACGATATCGTTTTATATTCGTTCGAACGATTTTTTTGCTATTTTATTTGTATTACCACTTCGCTTCTTTTTTTTTTTTTTTTTTTTTTTTTTTTTTAATCTAACGGTATAACACTTCGTATTATCTTATTTTTTATTACGTGGATTAGTAAAAAGAGATATAGAAAGTATTAAATATATATACATATGTTTGTAACAAATGTCGATTGTAAATTAAACGCGAAGAAAATGTTATTCTGTGCGACGGTAATAATGTAGGAAGTTTCTGCCACACGATGAAGCCACAAATGTACTACGAATTGACATTAAAGCATTCGGAATGTTAGAGCTAAGCACGATTAGGCAATGACAGGTAAACGATAATTTCGGGGAACGGTTCGACGGATCGATCGGCAAACGAACCAACAGGTCCGATCCGATTCGATATCATTCGTGCTTTCAAACGAGCCGCCAAACGAATCACTCCGTATATTCGATGGATTTCAGTTTGTTATGCGAGAATGGAAATGCTACGATGTACGATTATTGTACTTATGTATGTATCCGTGTATTTATATATCTAACGTTACCACATATCCATCTATGTGGATATATAACATATATCTTATATAT
>OU964986.1:1458454-1480954 GCA_918808275.2 Dolichovespula sylvestris | reverse complement strand
ATACGTTTAACGATTTTCGTTGGAGCGTACGATATTTTGTAGAAAAAAAAATAAAATCTCTTTCCATCCTCCAATAGTAAGATAGGTTACGACCAATGATATTTCGTTATTATTCGTTCGCTCGTTCGAATGATTTCATGAAAAAAAAAAAAAAATGAACAGATAACTCGCTGGACAGAGCGGCCCTTTAAAAAAAAAAAAAAAAAAAAAATACCTACGAACGATCGTGCTCGTTTTAATCCGGATTCAACTTTATTATTAGTCCACCGTGCACTCTGTACCTTCGCGGAAAACGGATAATCAAAGCAAAGCGGATAAATTGTTTTAGAACGGCGGAAGGTTTTCAAAGGCGTTTTTATTTTCACACTGAGTACGCGTTTGAAAAAAATTGTTTTACCGAATTAATTGTGAGTCGAGAGATCACGCAAGTGCGCACGTACACCTAAAATAATCGTTTAACATCGATCGTACGATTAATCCCAATCTCGTTCGATTGTACAGTGACGTCGGATCGATGAGAGATCAATCATTAAAGAAAAAATGGTCGCTACAAAATCTACGATGAATTATAATCATGGATACGAGTGGGCGATTTTAATGATTCACTCGCTAAACAACATTTTCGCGACCGTACCGAAGGTCATGACGCGTACAATGCAATTTTTAAATATCGAATTACATTCGTCTTCTTTTTTTTTTTTTTTTTTATTTATTTATATTTTATTTATTTGTTTGTTCATTTTTTTTTTTGTTTTAGATGCAGTAAATACAACAACGAACTCTCTGCATGGCGAAAAAAGTGACGAGGATGATACGAGGGATGTTATCAGACGTGGAGAATTCGTAACGGATGTTCTTGCACAGAACGGTGGTAGCGCTCTACTTCCCTGCAAATTCAGCGATTCTGGAATAGTAAGTAAATAATATTATACCAATATTATAACCGCATCTACAACGAATAAATACGCGTTCCGTACATGCATTCGTATGACCAATGTATACACGCGCGTATTAAAACGTCATTCAAAGTAAATAAGGAAGGAAGTGAACGAAGATACTCTTTCTTTTCTGTTTTTTTTTTTTTTTTTTTTTTAAGGAAGGACAAAAATTCGATACGCGCAATTTTGCTTGTATTAATTTCAAATAGAATGAAATCCATTAGTCAAAAGAGAAATCCACCGTGCGTTGAGTTTCATCCGAGTATATATATATATATATATATTTTTTTTTTTTATTAGAAATCAATTTTTGTCAGCTGTTCAAATTCCAATTAAATGATACTTTATCGTTATTATTATTGTTGTTATTATTAATATTATTATTATTATTATTATTATTATTATTGTTATTATGATTATTATTACTATTATTATTATTATTATTATTATTATTATTATTATTATTATTATTATAAGCCCCTGTGGGCCGGGGATAGAATATGCCCACAGTATCCTCTGCTTGTCGTAAAAGGCGACTAATAGGGGGTCGAGTGTTGGCTTGACAAGTCAACCTTGTAAAAAGTCACTTGCACGTTACGGAAACTCGAGGAAGAAAAACCGGTCTGATTAACTGGTCCAAACTCCTCTAGGAGCCTGCGAAACATATCCCGGGGGTTGTTAATACCCTCCCCCTCCCCCCCCCCCCCCACCTAAAAAATTGATGGATTATTATTCGATATTAAGCGACAAGTAATATGCCGTGGTCGCGTAATTATAAAAATCGCATTCAATTGCGTTTCAACATTTATTCGAACGAAATTTCACGCGTGATGGTTTCTCAATGATATTGAATCGATCGTATCCCTTAAAAGAAAGAAAAAAAAAATAATAATATGAAAGGATGGATACGCGCGAACTCGCGGTTTCTTGATACATCATAAAGCCGAGGTTAAATTATAATTTATAATACGTAAGTATCTGCGCAGGGATAAAAGGAACAACAAATTCTTTCTCTTCGATGTATTTTTTTTCTTTTTCTCTTTTTTTTTTTTTTTTTTTTTGTTAATTAATAAATCTGACTTAAGGCTCATAAACGTATCTATGTATCTATGTATACACGCATTAAAAATTATACGGCGAAGTAACTCGAGTCTATGCACACAAACGTACACATGTAAACAGAGAAAGAGAGTGAGTGGAGTGAGTGAGTGAGAAGGAGAAAGAAAGAGAGAGAGAGAGAGAGAGAGAGAAAGAGTAAAAGCTTGACGTACCCTCACTTTGGTTGTAAATAAATAATCGAACTGGCCTACTGACGTATTCAAGCCAGAGGCCAACAGTCGTGAGAAAGAGTGAGGGTCGAGAAATCGCGAGAGTTAGAGTTGGAAGGCACCTTCCGCGGATATATAACATGCAACGAGCCTTGGCAAGATGAAAGGGAATTCGCTTGAGAGAGAGAGAGAGAGAGAGAGAGAGAGAGAGAGAGAGAGAGAGAGAGAAGCAAAAAGGAATGTCGTCTTTCGTTGAGCAGTACGGCTAAGGTTATCCACCCTCGCCCGGACGTAATTTCTCTGCATTAATGTTGCAAGTGTCAAGCTGGTTCTCTCATCGAAAAACTATGCCACAAGACTCAAGAGTAAACTCTGAGTTCGGTTAAACTACAATCTCCTGTTCTTCAGCTCGTCCTTATCTAGAGACAGAAAGAGATAGATAGAGATAGAGATAGAGAGAGAGATATAATAAAAAAAATTGTCTACGATAATCGCGTATCGGAGGGAAATCGTTACGGAAAATTGCGTAGGAAGAAATATTATCAAAGAGAAAGAGAGACAAAGATATATATATATATATATACGAAAAACAAAAAATAAAGAAAGAAAGAAAATAATAGATAGAGAGTATCTTAATAAACAGTCCATTTAACAAAACGTATATCGAAAGAGTTGAACGAATAAAAGAGAAATCGAACGAACGTATGCATTAAAGGAATTGTTTCTCTCATTGTTGTTCATTCGATCGTGCATTACGATTGTTCCTGAAGTTTCAAAGGTCGAACCATGATAAACGCGCGTTAAACTCTCTCTCTCTCTCTCTCTCTCTCTCTCTCATTCACTTTTTCTTTTTACTTATTTGAATCCTTTCTTCCATGGAAATAAGTTCGTTTCCGTGGTCGTTCGTTCGTTGGCTTTTTCGTATCTCTTTGAAGCGGTCAATTTCAATGTGCTCCGTTCGACCCCTGGTCACCCCACGACCACCCTCTTCCAACCTTCCTCCTATATTCCGCCCACCCTTCGTCCACCCTGCACCCACAATGCCGTCGTCACCGCCAACGCCGCCGCGAGGGAAATTGCACGAGAGAATTGCATTTCCTTTGTCCTTTAAGCTCTCCTGTGAACGAACGTGTATACATACATACATACACACATGTATATATATATATATATATGTACATGTATCTTCATGGTCAGTAGTATATATATATATATATATGTACGTGCATGTGTGTGTGTGTGTGTGCGCGCGCGCGCGCGTACCTTGCCTCGTGAGTACCTTTGATCCTCCTGTCGGTGACCATTACCACTCGACAGGAAAGATGTGTGGAATTGATTTCCGCTTTCCAACATCTCTTACGAAGAGATAAGTCAACTTGCTGGTGATTAATAGTCGAACGTATTATCGATCGTCTCTTTGGGAATACAATTTCGATGATTGCGAATGATTTTCTTGTTCTTTTTTTTTTTTTTTTTTCACGAATATTTCATTTATACACAAAGATATATCTGTTATAAATATGTGTATTACGTATATTCAATAATAATATTATAATAATATTATATATATGCTATGTATTATAATGTATGTGTGCGTGTGTTTGTGTGTGCGTGTGTGTGTTTGTGAATGTAGGTCAAAAGTTTCCTAGTTTCTAGATCGCAATAATTAGAAACGGATATTACGTCTATTTTTGTAATAAACGTATACGATAAATATATAGGATGGTCCAAAAGTTCCTGGTTGATTTGAAAAAAAAAAAAAAAAAAGGAAAGAAAGAAAAATCAATTGCATCCTGTCGACCTAATTCTTGTTTGTTACCTTCTTGTTTTTCTTTCTTTTTTTTTTTTTTTTTTTTCTTTCTTTAGATCGCGAAACTACGAACCCTTTGGAAACTTTTTCCGATCGATGAACGCGATGAGGAGAACGAGGGAAAGGGGACGGGCTTAAAAAGTTTTTTTTCTTTTTATATTTTTCGGGTTCACGCGTGAGAGATCGCTACGGAACGAGGGGGAAGGGAGAATCTCTTTCTGAGATCGATCGCGAGATGTGTTTCAATGGACATAACAAAGAGATCGGTTTAAGCTTGCACTCCCTCAACTATCTACCTATCATCTAGCTACCCCTCTCCTATTCATTCTCTCCTCTCCTCCCTTCACTATCCTTCCCTTCACTTCTCATCCCTTCTATTTCCCTCGCTTCTCCACTGGAACTTCCTATTCCTGAGCTGCTTTGGAACGCACGTGCATCTGACAGGAGTTAATTACACCATAAGGTAAAGAAGAAGAGAAAGAGATGAGGAAAAGGGATGGTAAAAGGAATTATCGTGATATTGCCACCATCTTTGTTGGACCGTGGATTCGAATTGGCCAAAAAGATTTCTCTTGGTGTTCTCTCTCTCTCTCTCTCTCTCTCTCTCTCTCATTCTCTCTCATTCTCTCTCTCTCTCTATTTTTCTCTATCCTTCGCTATCTTTCCATCTTTTTATTTCTCTTTTCTCTCTTGGAGAACTCGTCAAGCTCCAAATAAACGCACGGTCGTATCGGATTACGGTCGAACACGTCGAGAAGGAAAAGGAGATTAAATGTTTGTACGACCCAATTCCTGTGCGAAGTTCCGCACTCGTCTGCTAATCGCGCGAATTCGTCTCGAGTTGGAGTTCTCGTCGATCTCCATTCTAACAAACAAAATCGACAATCTTTTAATTACACTACCTATGATTTAATATATAAATCCGTATATATATATATATATATATATACTTATATAATTGGCCGGTTATAGAATATGCGTTTATATCGTCGAAACTTTAACTATGATATCTTTCGTATTGAAAATATTCTATATCTTATACGTTAATAAATAAGAAACTATAGTATTTTTTTTTTATTATTAAACAATCTTTTGTATCTTACATCTGAACAAATAAATCTATAATATTTTTTTATTAATATTTGATATCTTATATATATATATATGTATATATATATATATGTATATATATATATATATATGTATGTATGTATATATATATAACATGTAGAGAGAGAGAGAGAGAGAGAGCTAATTACAAAAAAAAATTTTGTATCTAATATATTTTTTATTAAAAATTTTTAATATCTTTTTACATCTAAATAATTGACACACAAGTACCTTTCATTGAAATTTCCTTTACATTATTTATTGATCAAGAAAATAAATACGTGCTCTTCATGTTTGTCTCTCTCTCTCTCTCTCTCTCTCTCTCTCTCTCTCCCCGTATCCTCGTTTTGCCTTTTTTATTTATTTATTTATTTATTTTCTCTTTACTTTCGAGTCGTCTCTTTGATAATCAGTTTCAAAGAAAATCACTTATCTTTTAATTACGTTATAGTTTATTAATAAATCTCTGCACATAAGTATATACTTATGTATCTTTCTCTCTCTCTCTCTCTCTCTCTCTCTCTCTCTCTCTCTCTCTCTCTCACTCTCTCTGTCTCTTTCTCTCTCTCTTTCTCTGTCTCTTTCTTTCCTCATTTTTCTCTTTTTTCCGAAGATAGACATTAAAAGGCGAGCTTATTTCACAGTCGTGTCTACTCGCTGAAACTCGGTTCATCCATTAGAAATAAGAGAGAAACGAAGATGTTTTTACGTCGTAAAAAAAAACGACGAGGAACCGTCGAATCGAAAGATGGAAATAAAGCTTAGCAGCATTTCCGAGCTGTTACGGAAATCTGTCAATTCAATTTCGAGATCGTATATATATATATATATATATATATATATATATATATATATATACACACTCTGATAACTCTGATGCAGAAGTTAAACATTGAAATGGTGAATTTTTACAGTTTACTGTACGTTTCCCCATACTATAACGAATTTCAACGTATTTACCATCCCGAAGGATACGAATGAAATATGGGATTGCAAACGATATCTGGAATTCGATCGAACGACGAGAAAAAAAGGCAATTCATTCTTATTATTCCATATATATGTATATATATGTTTATTTGAAAATTGTATAAAAAGCAAAAGATATGAAAAATGTTGTTTAATAATATAAATCGCCCACATAACAATTTATTTTTTATTTGTTCGATATAAATCAATTAATTAAATTAATATAAATATCAACCGAGTGACAATGATTTTCGTTACTTCTTTTTTTTTTCCTATGTTCAAATATCAACAACCATGTAACTTATCGCCCTTTTAATTATCAACAGAATTTCTTTCTTGTTTTTTTCTTTTATGTTTTATATACTTTCTTTTTTCTTTTAATTATCGTCGCACAAAGATGCAGACCGTAAAGTTTAAGCAATTGTGTCCTTGATCGAAAGACACAATTCGTGTGACTATTTTCGATCGATCGATCGAGCCATTCGTTTCTCTTTTTTCTTTTCTTTTTTCTTCTTTTCTTTTTTTCTTCTCATGTCGATGACAGATCGTCGACAGTTGTCTTGATGGGGCTCGTTTCAATGAGAGGGTAAACGTTTGTCGAGAGTGGTAAATGGAACCAAAACAATAGACGTAGAAACGAGCTTACGGAAATAGCCCACTTAACTGTCCCTCCACGATATATATATATATATATATATATATATATATATATATATATATATATATATATATAAAGGACCTTTTTTATAACCGACAACGATGTTCTCAATGTATTTTAATATTACAAATACGACCCGAGAGTCGCATTTCGTTTTACAAAAAATCCCTATTATATTCTCTTTCATTTAAAACGATATCTCTCCGTAATATAATGTTCGTTTCAATCGAGTAAGTTGTCTCTCGATCTCGAAATAAAATTTACATCGGACGATATTTAGAATAAATATATATACAGGACTTTTAATTATGATAAGATGCATCAGGTACAGGTACATCGAGGCTCTCTGACACTTTATTACAAAATATAACATACTTCGGTATATTTGCTAAATACGAAACCCGATGAAAAAGGAAATAAACGGAAGGGAGGGAAAAATTATCAAAAGAGAAAAGAATGGAAGAAAAAGCTGAGGAACGTGATGTACGATCAATTGAAGTGTACTTTTGATTTTTGTGACGTAGTATAAATATCGAAAAAGTTCTGATAACTTTTGATAATTTTCGATGAATATGATATCTGAGGAAACAGACGGTTACTGTCAATTTTGTGAATTTATATATATATATATATATATATATATATATATATATATATATATATATATGATAAGAAAAAAGGATGGACGTACGAATGGATTTAATTGAGTGAATAATAAATCGGGAATCGATTAGAATCCTTTCAAACGTCGTCCTTGAATATGTTTCACGTTTCATTAATCACGATGATTGGGATCGATCGATCTCTACGGGTGTAAATTCGAATTCAATCGAAGAAGTTAACGCATAAGTAATATATCCTAGGTTTAGTCGTATTAGAACATAGATGTTCGTATGTACTATGTATAAACACATGTAATACATAACGCATACATACACCTAAACCCATGGGTTTATACTAGCGTGTATCGATTTGAATATGACGCGACGATGTTTTCCTTGGATCTATGCTTGAGTCCTTCTCTGATTGATTTAGAGATATCTACATATTAGGGATATATATATATATATATATATATATATATATATATATATATGTACAGATATTAATAGATATGTACATGTACATATATCGAATCAATACAAATACATCAAGCCAATGTAGATGAGTACTTTCGTTATACAGCATATATATATGTGTGTATGCGTGTGTGTATGTGTATATATATATATATATATATATATATATATATATATCAAAATGTCGTACGTTCGTACGGATATATGTAGCTAAATATAATACGTTCTACGCTAACTAACGTTTTGAAAATTACAAAGGACGATATGTTTTCTTTTCTATATCTTGAATCCGATGAAACTTTGAAAAAACACTGAAAATAATGAACGTAGAAAAGTAATAAGGTCAAGTTTCTAATAATCTGACGGTATCATTTAAATCTGTTATCATTCTACTTAAAAAGAAAAAAAAAGAAGATATATAAAATTTGATGTAGGAATATAAACGATAGTAAAAAATGTTGAATAATAATAATAATAATAATAATAATAATAATAATAATAATAATAATTCCAGATATTTTATAGTAATCTGAACATCATAACTGGAAATATTTATGGCCCTATGGTATTATCACTATATCCCTTTATAATTCACTTTTAGAAACAATTCGAGATGTTATCTATCCGTTCGAATGAACATCCCACAACAACAGTTGACGTTTTAAAAAATTATAAAGGAAACATCCTGTTTTTCGTCTGCTTTTCCTTTCTTTTATTTTCTTTCTTTTTCCTTTCTTTTATTTTCTTACAGCTCGAATCCGACGGGACTTAAGAAAGGACAAGAAGTATCGAATAAAAGAAAAATATTTCGTAACGTAACGATCAATTTTTATAAAAGATAAAATAAATTTTATAAAAATTATTTTAAAACACAATTTATAAAATATATTATTTTGTAAAATATACTTTTATAAAATATTCTTTTATAAAATTTTTAAAAATCGTGTAGTACGTTTTAATATGAAAAAAAAAAATATATATATATATATATATATATATATATATATATATATATATGAACCAAAGTAATAAATGTTACGAGTAATAATAAAAATAATAATAATAGTAATTATAATAATAATAATAATAATAATAATAATTCTTATGATAGTTTAGTACTATTATTCACGACGAAAGACATTGTAGTATCTGGCGTATCTGCTAGAGCTTTGGCGATGGTCGACGAATCGGTCGAATGGAAATTACAAGGAGGAATAACGCCTACTTTACAACTAGCAGTAACACTCTCGAGAGTGCTTCGTGGTTTTACAGGCATGGGAAGAAGAGACTGCTAGGAGATAGCAATTTACGTCGGTAGAAACTGCTAGGGAAATTAATCTCCGACGATTAACCGTGAAAATCGTTTAATACCGTTCGTACGTATCCAGCCAACTTCGAATTTCATATTTGAACATTTTAAGACAATACATAGCGCGAGAGTATATATCGCCAGAGATCAAGAAGCATTTGCATTGTTATACATTCGGCCCAATCCACGTATATAAATTTCACAGAGATTATTATTTGGACATTGCGTGATTTCGTAATCCAATGGAAAATTTGTTAATTTTACGATTTGCTGACTCGAAATTTAGCATTGTTTTCCGTTAACGTCGTGCAAGGACACGTGGTTCAGTTATGGTCCGATTAATCGGGGTGAGGAGGGGACAGGAAGGAGGAGAAAAAAAGTGCGATAGTGATGCTGAAATCTGATTACTTCACGAAGAGAAAAATTCGTGATAAATCGTACGATTTTTTGACTCAAAAAATGTATCCCTTCGATAATAGCATCGTATACAATGGATCGATATAGACTCTAACCGATCGTAAGAAAATTGCACTGTAATCCGGTGACTAGGAAGGTCGAACTAAAAATTGATCGATTTTCTGTAACCGAAACCAACGAATTTTTTGTCGTGTTTGTAGTAACTAGAAGAGAAAATGTTGATACTTCGGAGTGTGGATCGTTCGAACGAACGAACGAACGAACGAACGAACGATCTAATGAACGTACGATCGTACGATCGATCGTTCAATCGATCGGTCGAATCAAGTTAAATGCGGTTTCGCACGCGGACGCGCCGTTCGTTTGATAATCAAAGCCCTGACACATGGCTGGCTGTCGTGTTACTCGTGTACTCGTAACACGGTACTCGTGTACCCAGTTCGCCCACTTGATCAGCCACGTCGAATTAACCAACGATCAGTGTACGTAACCTCGCCCCCGCCCACCCACCCCCGTTTAACGTATCTATCGACGATTTGTAAAAACTATTGCCGAGCCTAAACCCCGGTCTAAAATGGGTAACGCGACAGGACACGACAGGACACGACAGGACACGACAGGACGTAACTCGATTACCTATCGTCGCCGAGGACTGAAATTTTGTCCTTTTCTTTTTCTCTTTCTCTTTCTTTGGATTACTTTATCCGTGAGAGAGAAATAAATAAAAAATAAAAAGAAGAAAATATAAAAAAAAAAAAAAAAAGAAGAAATGGTAGAACGATATCCTTCGACGCGTTAGAGGCGGGACTGGGCGAGACTGGGCGGGACTGGGGGGCCGTGAGGGTAGTGAGATTCGGGGGTGAGTCGTGAGTAAGGGGTCACTATACACCACTCGTCGAGTCTGGTAAACGTAAAGTGGAGTAATAAAAAGGTAAAATATATTTATGCCCTCGTAAATTACAATAAGATATCTGACGACATTTTTCTTTGCTTCCATTCGATAAGTCCTGCCGAACATTTTACGTTCGGTCCTCGTAAAATGGTTATAAAAAAGGGATATATCCAAAATCGATAAAGTTTACCATATCGATTCTAACGCGAAGAAGAGAGATAGATGGATAGATAGAGAGAGAGAGAGAGAGAGAGAGATGCGATGTTGAGATAGACGTAGAGTAGGATGGAAAGTTAATCGTTCGAAAAGCTATTAAAAACGAAACGACGGAAGTATTGAGACTAGGAGGAAGGATCGATAAATTGTGGTGACATTTTTCTTTCTTTTCTTAAATATCATATGAAAGATAAAAACAGAGAGAAAGAGAGAGAGAGAGAGAGAGAGAGAGAGAGAGAGAGAGAGAGAGAGAAATGAATGAGTTATAATGAACGAGTACGATATTGTTATACGTTGAACTTAAATAGAATAGATATCTATGCAAATTAATAAATGGGAATTGTGGAATAGAGTTTTGTCATTATATATATATATATATAGATATACCTACTCGTTGAAATATTATCGAGTATATATGTGTGTATATAATATATATATATATATATACACACACGCACACACACATATATGTTTGTGATTTATTTTCTATATCGCGTATTGTCAGGGAAAAAATGAAAGAAAAAAGAAGGAACGAAAATAAAAAAAAAATAAATAAATAAAAGATAAATGGAGAAACGAAAAAAAAAGAGTTACGGAAAAAATTATATTCCGCCCTGTCAACTCATTTCAAATGAAAATCCCTAGCGCGAAGGTGAGAGACCGTACAGTTGGATCTATAAAATCGATAAATAAAAATATAACTCTCTGTAGTAATAGATGAAATTGTTGGTATGTACGTTGGACGTGAGCGAGTCGAACACGTACGTGATCTCTTTTGTGTCGCCTGTAAATTGAGCATCCCCTTTTTTTTCTGTTTCGTTTCGTTTCGTTTCGTTTCGTTTCGTTCCTCCTTTTTGCCTTTCTCTTTTTTCTTTTTTTTTTTTTTTTTTTTTGTAGACCGAATTAAAGTGAGCAGAACGCACGGAACGGTTAACTCGAAACGACACGTGGGAAACTCTCAAAATTGATTAACTCGTTGTAGCGACGTTACCCCGCGACCGAACGCGATTTGTTTCACGGAATGATTGACAGTTTTATCATTTACGGGACGAGAATGACATGCACGCAGCACCAAGGCCCCTCGTACACCGTACCCGTACCCATACCCAATCGGGTTCTGTAATTAACGTCATACGCCGAGTCAATACCACCGTGCAATTTGCCACAGAAATACTCGCGCTTTAATTTACTCCACGTAATTTTCTCCGTCGGCGGGAGTTAAACGTCCTACAAATTTATCGACATATAATTCGTTAACGGTATTACGTTGGCGAAGACGCCGACCCAACAAATGACCTATGGGAACATTTTTTTGTGTTTTTTTTTTTTTTTTTTTTAAGAAGAGAAAGAGAAAGAGAAAAGGAAAGAGGAAAAAGGAGCAAAAAAACTGCTTATACGACGAGAACGAGAATAATGATAATTTATCTTATTTCATTTATTCCACCCACACTCGCAACACCACCCCACCCCCACTACCACCCCGCCCCCTTTTACGTATCAACGATATTTACCTTAGCGTGCTTAACTCTTTCCCGTCTCTCGCACAAATTTTTTCTCTCCCCTTTCCCTCTTCACGAAAAAAACGTCGAAGTACACACACACACACACACACACATACGTATACGCATACACATACACGCGCACGAGTATATACATAAATACATACGTACATACATACGTTAGCTGAACGTAAAGGATCATAAAAAATGTTCGATCGTAAAGTATTGAACCCTTTGACGTGCTTAGTACAGTTGAAGCTGTGAAAACTACGCAGTCGTAAGCATGCATGAATACACGCATACAGAGAGACATACCTACGTACGTACGTATGTACGAGGAAGGGCTTCGTGAAGGGTACGAAGTACTGTAGATAACAGTCTGACATTCTAAGCAGACGTATACTTGTCGCGCTTGGTTGCTTCCTTGCAAGCTGCAACGTCTAAAAGCACAAAACAGAACAGAACAGAACAGAACAGAACAGAATAGAATAGCACGGAACAGCATAGCACAGCATAGCACAGAACTGTATAACACAGCTTAGCACAGCATAGCACAGCACCAAAGAAGGCAATCAATATGCCAGTGACACCATGGACACGCAAAGAGTCATACGAAGCATCGTCATCTTTTATTCATGGTGCGTGTCGCCCTCGCTTTACTCCCACTCCCACCCCCACCCACCCACCCACCTCCCGTTCCAACCCTCCGGGCCTTTTCCCAACCATCTTGCTCTCCCTCTTCAGTCGACCTCATCCTTCTTCTTTCTTCATCCCCTTTTACTTCTTCTTCGTCGTCCTCGTCGTCATCATCTTCTTCTTTCTTTGCTACAACGAGACTGCTTTTTCATCCCTCCATCCCCAAACATTTTTTTCATTTCCTTTCATTGCACTCTAACGTTGCTTAGCCGCACTGTAAGAAGCGCATGCCAATCTATTTTTCGTTCTACGAACGGATCCTCGCGTTTCGCGGAAGATAATTTTTTTTTTCGCCCCTAATTCTTTTTCTTTCTTTCTTTTTTTTTTTGTCCTCCTTTTCTTCTCTCCCTCGCTCTTCCTTTAAGGTCTTTTTTTTTCTTTTTTTTTTTTTTTTTTTTTTTTTTCTTTTCTCTTGCCTCTCTCCGTCAAAGAAACTCGGTCGCGCCACGAGGACGGCGCGCACACGTTACAACGGAATTCGTTAATGAAAAGCGAATTAATGGGAATGTCCAATCGTCGATTGGAAAATGTCGAGAGCATTTAACGTCGTTTTTCTGAAAGCCACGTTTTCCTCCGGTTAATGACACTTTTAACGTTTCAATTAGTCCGTGAATAGTATATTAGCCTCTCTCTCTCTCTCTATCTATCTATCTATCTATCTATCTATCTATTTTTCTCTCTCGGTCTCTCTTGCTCTCTCTCTCTTTGTGTTTGGATAATGTAGAGAGAGAGAGAGAGAGAGAGAGAGAGTGATTTTAGCCGATATAATCAGGTTACGTTACACACGAAGGACAACAAGAAGATCTACTACCAATTTTAACGCAAACATCGTTCGATCGAATTTCTGTTCACCATTAATATCTGTTTATTTTTGTATTTGCAGATTGTACATAGGAAGAGAGAGAAAGAGATACATAAACGCATACAGTTAATATCCCTATAGTATACGCGATTATCAAGGAATCAAACGGGAATTCGAAATATTTGGTATCCCTTTCTATACATACATATACATATACGTATAAATATACGTACAAATGTATATATATATATATATATATATATATATATATATATATATACACATATTTTCTTTATTCGTTCGTTTTTTTTCAAATCCGATCTCTTCACGGTTTTCGTAAAAGTCACAACAAATATAATGGGTAAACAATAATGTTCGTTTAACGCGCCTTTAATAAACGGTTTATATATGTATGTATATATATATATATATATATATATATATATATATATATATATATATATACACACACACACATACCTAACGATGCCTGATACACATAGCTTTTATGTATATGGGCAGGTGCATAGAGAGAACCTAGCAGTAATTAAAGGGACGGCTATGGTAACAGGAGGCGTTCGCAAATAGCCGTCCATTTCAGGAGCAATAAATTTCTGAACTAGTCATAGCGTTAGTACGGTAGGAACGTTCTCTAACGAGAAATCGAATGTTTCCCTCTCTCTCTCTCTCTCTCTCTCTTCGTCTCTCTTTGGTTTACTCAATGATATCGTATCAGGGACTAGATTTTAAAGAAAGAAGGAAAAAGAAATTAAACAAGGATGAAAGGGAAATAAACAAAAAATCGATCGAATGAGAAATCGTATTTTTTTCTCTTCTGATTTCCTCTCTCTCTCTCTCTCTCTCTCTCTCTCTCTCTCTCTCTCTCTCTCTCTCTCTCTCTCTCTCTCTCTCTCTCTCTTTACACGCGTATACATTCAAGAATTGAAAAAACAAAGAAAATCTTTTGTAAGCCATAACAATGACCAATGTTCGTACGTCCGAAAGTATTTTTTTCGACAAGCTTTTGAACAATATTTAATACGTCTCGTTCGTTTCGAATAACGTTCACGTGAAAACGAAAACGAAATATCGAGAATGAATGGGTACTCATCGTAATAAAGTAACGCACGTTGGATTATCGTCAAAGTTTCTGTTTCTTTTATTTTTTGTCCTCCTCTTCTTCTACCTCTTTCTTTTCTATTCTTTCTCCTTTCTTTTTTTGCTTTTTCTTCTTTTCTTATTTTTTCTTTTTTCACTTTTTTTTACTTTCCTCGTAACTAGCAATTTGAGGGCGCACGCAAACCGACGCTTTAAAAGCTCATTTTAATTTCCGATCTTCAATTAGACGCTCCCGTAAATTCACGAAGTATAGAGAAGGAAAAGGATAGAACTAGAACTTAGAATCTTCTGGCATGTTAAAGTTTCCCTTTTTTTTCCTTTCTTTGTCTGTATTCTTTTTTTCTAGCTTTTTTTTTTTCTTTTTTTTTTAATATCCATCGTTTTTAATTAAAGAAGCATTATTACGTAGTTTAAATATTAATACAGAATATATATATATATATATAGAATATATATAGAATATATATATATATAGAAAGAGAGAGAGAGAGAGAGAGAGAGAGAGAGAGACTTGTCATCATATATGTATATATGTACATATATATACATTATGTATATACATACATACATGTATAAAGTATAACATGCGAAAGAGTTCATTCGTTACGGAGATACGTCGTAAAAAGAAAAGGAAAAAAAAGGAACAATAAAAAAAGAAACAGAAGAGAAAGACAAATTTTGTTTGGTGCTTTGTCTTTTCACGTTATGAAGAAGGAACTAATAACGTAAAAGTTCTTTTACAGGGATAAATGCAATATGCTGCTACACACACACACACACACACACACAAACACGCATAGTATAGCAATTACGTTAATCTAAATTATCAGTGGCGTGCTCAACGTTTTAAACGATTGAATTTTCAACAAGCTCGTCTTTTCATTGTTTCTTCTATCAATTCGACTTCGTCGAACGTTGATAAATAGAATTTACTCGGCCACATCGGTGATTCGATTTATAATGGTAAAACGAGTGAGAAGCAACTTGTGGTTACGTTATCCTACCTCTCTCTCTCTCTCTCTCTCTTTCTCTCTCTCTCTCTCTCTCTCTCTCTCTTTATCTATCTATCTCTCTATCGATACATTTGTACGTCGCATCGACTACGAGATTCGATACTTTACGCTTCCTAGAATAAAACGACCTAATGATTTGCCAATTCGTTCAAAGAGTTCAGATAAATTGAACGAGAATAGAGACGAGAGAGAGAGAGAGAGATAGAGAGAAAGAGAGAGAGAGGGGAGGGAAAAAGAAAAGGAAAAGAATCTCCTTTGATCTTTTTATCTTATAACTTTCTCATTTCAGATAACATGGATGAGACGAAAGGACAAACAACTTTTGACATTGGGAAAAAGCACGTATTCCATAGACACGAGATTTACCGTTGTACCGGATAAACCTAATTGGAATTTATGGATTAGGAACGTTAGACAAGAGGACGCTGGTATCTACGAGTGTCACGTGAGATTATTTCTTATTAATTATCTAACTATAAATATCTATTTAATGGTAATGTAATAATATATATATATAGATATAGTTGTATCTATAAATCAGTTCCAAAGGAAGCGCCTTAATACAGGCAACATCTCGTACACGCACGTACTTTGGTCTAGATATCTATCTATGAACATATTGCCTATATTAAGGAGCTCGATAAAGTTTTTTCAACATCAAATATGCTTAAGTACAACCTAGGGAACACGATTATCATTGAAGAGATACCCAATGGTTGCCCGTGTTAAGGCGCTATCTTTAATATATTATTATTGTAAATTAATTGAAAAGATAAAAATCTATTAATTTCGATGTAACGGTCCATTCGTACGATTTGCAATAATTTTATACATAGCTAATTTTGAAAAGTTAGTAACGACATATATATAGATATTGTTTGATATAATATTACGTAGTCGAAGATGTTATTTAGTTATGACTTGACTCTTCTATATAATGTCATTTATCAATGAATTCTAATCCAATCTCAAAGAGACGACCCCGTTTCATGGGATATATTCCAATATGTCGGATCCGCGAACACAATACGTTTATATTAATCTCATAAGATAGCATACCAATGGCGATGGTGATGGATCGTACGGTCGACAGTAGTGGAGGTTTATCTTGGACAAACAGTAGCTATGGCCGGTCACGCTCATAGAACAGTAGCGATAGTATAATACCAATACTATGTGTTAGATAGAATAGACGTAGCAGAGAGGAGAACTACGACCGGACAATAACCGCTATACTTCCTGAAAAGCTCCGACAATAGAATAACCTAATCTAAATCTCTCTCTCTCTCTCTCTCTCTCTCTCTCTCTCTCTCTCTCTCTCTCTCTCTCTCTCTATGTCTATCTCTTTCTCTCACTCCTAAATCTAAAACAGAATACACTTAATACTTTAGGAAAGTTATAAGACGCGATTTGAATTTATCCTCTTGAAGGAAACTAACAGGATCGATCAAACGTTTCTAAATGAATATTGTACATAGATATTAATCTATTTTGAAACCTCCTCTCACGATTATTTTCTTTTCATATTAATAAAACTATAAGTATTGTTGTTTGAATTACTTAATCTTAATTTATTTACATTTATATATTATATTATTATTTATATTTGTATCATTTATATTATTTTATAAAGCTTATTATCATAAATCATCAATTCACTTTTTCTCTTTGGTTTTTTCGTAAATCATTTTGGGAACAACTTTGTTCTTGACATTTCTTGTCTGAAAGGAAATTTTGTTCGTTTTTTTCTTCTAGCAACTCTATACCATTGTGAACGTTGTCGTAATCGTTGTATTCTTTTTTTTTTTTTTTTTCATTGAAATGTTGAAGATACAAACGGACCCAGGGAAACAACGATTGATACGTTTGAACATTACCAATGCCTACTCCGTTATACCAGGAAGTCCAGATTTGCACGTGAAACAAGGCTCGAATTTACGTTTGGAATGTCGATTGATGGAGTTCGCAGAAATGCCAAGCTTTATATTTTGGTATCGCGACGATCGTATGATCAATTATGACGACGAGCCTGGAGTCAAGATCGAGGCTACGCAAAATGGATCGGTACTTCTCGTAGGTAAAGTTAGATTATCCCATGGCGCTAATTATACCTGCTTACCGAGCAATGCAAAGCCCACTTACATCAGGATACACGTTATCGAAGGTCAGTCTAAACAATTATTATTATGAATATTATTATTATTATTATTATTATTAATATTTGTATAAAACAAGATCGTTGAGAATTACCGGAAAGAAGAGAAGAAAAAGGAATTTTTATTGGATATCTAAAAATATAATTTTGCAACGTCTATGACGATGGATGATCGCAAAAGTTTATAAATAATTTTATAATTTTTTTCTTTTTTCTTTCTTTTTTTTTTTTTTTTTGATATTCTCGTAATTGTACGAATTAGATTTGTCAGTATTACGATTCTAACGATGAAATCGGCCTAAATATATCGGAAGAGGAAGAGTAATTGATTCAAAAAATAGAAAAAATAATTGAAAGAAGAATACCAAAAATTTAGATGGCTCCGAACCGCTCTGTATTTGTCGTATACTTTATAATACGTTTTTTATATATCGCGAGAATAAAAGAAATTGAAAAGAGAGGTTCATCGGAACGGAAAGATAATGGAAAAACTCGTGACGTAGTGCATACAAACGAGAAATGAAATCAAACCGCGACTCATCGCGCCACGAGACATCAAATTTATATCTATTATATATATATATATATATATATATATATATAATATATATAAAAATACATATAAAATACATATAAAATACATATACATATAAAAATACATATAAAGATATATATATATATATATATATATATATATATATATATATATATATTTGTGCGGGCAAGAAAAAGAAAAAAAAAAGAAGACGAAGAACAACGACAACGACAACGACAACAATAATAACAAAATTTATCGGAAATCAAGTTCGTTTTTTTTATTTTTTTATTAATAAATCGACGTACATACATAAAAGTTATATCGCGTAGGGAGAGATACTTTCGTGAATATTTTTTTTTTTTTTTTTTTTGTTATTACTATGATAAATCATATATTAATTTAAACGAAGATTTTATATCGATACGATTTAATTGTTTAATTTTACAGAGGAAGAAAATCCAGCGGCGATGCACGACAGCGGCGATCGAAGAAGTTCAACGTCCGAAATGAGAAAAAACGTCGGCATCGTACACTTCCTTATAATTTTTTCACTCGGAGCTTTCGAATTGATCTTTTCGAATAATTATTTATCGACAACGTGACTGTCAATTTCGTATATCGTACTATTTCTGATAGATCGAGCTATATTGACGTAAGTTTTATCGAATATTATATTGATGATCTATGTTCGTTTCAATAAAGACGTTAATACGATACATTAAAAAAAGTAAATAAATAAATAAATAAATAAATAAAAATAAAAAAAATAAAAAAGAAATTATTATTCGTCGATTGTATCATGGGATAAAAGAATATCTAATAATAAAATTGTAATTTATTTAAGAGTTAAATAAGATCGCTTTAACGTTAGAATAATCTAATACGATTCGAAAGCTCTTACGAAACAGTACGTCTACGAAGTATTCTAATAAACATTGAAAACTCGTCTTAATGTTAACTCGTAAACTACTTAAACTCGTCAACTCGTGACGCCATCGAAGTATCCATCGTAGCAAGTTAATTTCTTACGGATGATAAAAAAAAAAAAAAAAAAAAAAAGGAAAAAGAAAAAAAAAGGAAAGACAGGAAAAATATCATAATTCCAACGGAACGCATTAGAAGAGAAAGAAAAAAGTGACGTTTAAAAAATTCTTTATGAAATTTAACTCGTCAAAGCAAAAGAAACGCGCCGTAGCGTCTCGTTCGTTACTTGCGAACGATTAGAATGAAAAGAGAAAATAAATTCGATGACGTAAAATCGTAGATCCGATTGAAAGGGGGATGAAAGAGAAAAAAGAACGAAGAGAAGAGGGGAGAAGAAAGAAAAGAAAAAAAGAAGAAGAAGAAAATGAAAATATATAGAATCCCTAACGAACCAATCCGTTCACTAGGACATTCTATGGAAACTTAGGAAATTCTCTATGAAGTTAACTCAAAGGATACGTTTCGAATTTCACAAGAGTATATATGTATATCGTTTCTCCCGTGTACACGTCTCTTTATGCGCGTATGTGTGTTTTGTGTGTGTGTATGTGTGTGTGTGTTATATGCGCATATATCTAGCCTAATACAATATCGAAAACTTCTGACGCCATTATTAAGGGAAAACTTCGAACCTCTCTCTTCTCTCTCTCTCTCTCTCTCTCTCTCTCTCTCTCTCTCTCTCTCTCCTTCTCTCTCTCTCTCTCTCTCTCTCTCTCATAGTGAAGTTACGTGGTTGTATAACTTTTGACACGCGTTACAATTTCGCCGTCTCGACGATACCAAACTTTCCGCCATTTTTGTCTTCAACCCTCTCAACTCTCCGCACCGACTAACCCCTTCCTCTCCGCCCCGCCCCGATCCCCTAAGCCCTCATCGAACGAGATGCAAACGAGAAACGATACGTCGACGTCGAGGCAACCCTATTGTTAAGGGCTTTAAAATCTCCCTAGTTAGGGGAAAAAGAGAAAAAAAGAAAAAAGAAAAAAGATGAAAAAAGAAAAAAAAACCGAAGAGGAAGCTCCGGTGGAAATTTTTCATTTTTTGTTTCCCTTTTTTTTTCGGTGCCGCGGAGGGACGGGAAGGGTAGAAGGGCGGGAGGGTGGGAGGGAGTTAGGGGTCCGCTGGACCGAACGGAGGCATTTCTTTTCCTTTTTTCCTTACTTTTTTGCTTCCTATTTTTTTTCTGCTTCCTCTTTTTTTCTTTTCTCTTCCTTCTTTTTTTTTTCTTCTTCTTCTTTTTTATATTTTTTTTCTCTTGCGGCGTGTTCTCTCCGCCATTCCTCTCCATGCGCGTCTAATACGAAAGTATTGTATAATGCATTACTTTATGTCAGAACAGTCACGCGCTTCGCAGCACGATTTTTCGCAGTTAGCTGGGCACTTTATTAAATTCCACGCTACCCAGGCGCGACGTCTTGAATGCGTTTTAATTAATCCAGTAATTGAAGGTATATATATATATATATATATATATATATATATATATATATATCGCGAAAGATGGGAATAATAATTTTCTACCTCATTGAAAATCCTCTCTCATATTTTAGAATCCTAGATTCCTACCCGATATCGTAGATGTTGTATCCCATTCGGATACATTGTAATCAACATTTTATTCATTCTCTTCCTACGTCGATGGCGAAAAAAAAAAAGAGAGAGAGAGATATTCTTAAACGACGTATGTATATCCTGTAAATGTGGGCAGGATAAAAAGAGAGAAAGAAAAAAAGAAAAGAGAGAGAACATCCATCGCCGTTGTTCCTTCTTCGAAAGAAAAAAAGCACGATCATTTTCAAGACTCGCTACACAACAATAACAACAATAATAATAGTAATAACGACAAAATGATGACCTGTCTATGTATAAATGTGTTCACTGATATGCATATGAACTATATATATTTAGAAATATATATATATATATATATAACAATCTCGATGTTGTGGGAATTAATTTCGAAAGATATGTCCGAGGGTAGAATTGAAAAAATCATGAGATGGATATAATTAATGATCTGTCGTACCGATAATAAGAAAAAAAAAAAAGAAAGAAAGAACAAAGGCAAAAGAAGAAAATATGATATAAAGAAAGGCGCGCGAGCGTAACGTTATTTAAATAATTTTATGGGAAATAATGCGAAATAAAATACGATTACGATTGTCGAATCGTAATATATATATATTTGTGTGTATGTGTGTGTGTATAGTTATAATTCCGAGAATTCGTTTTATACTCGGTCCCTATCATAATCCTTTGATAATAAGGATTAGGTTGAACACACCGAAGACGATTACGATCAGGCTTGGCGACGATGCTCGATTATTGCGAACATTGCGGAAAACGTATCCAGCGTATCAGGGTCAACATTTAATCCTATTTACCTTCGCAGATTAATCCCACGGTCTACATGTGAAATTAATTCTCAGCAAACAATTTCGTATAGTCATATACTGCTTTAACGCTTTCCGAATGAAATTTCAGGTAATGGTACCTTCGGCATTACGATGTTCCATTAAAAATTATTTATTCGATTAACGTACGGATTTTTTTTTCTTTTTTTTTTTTTTTTTTTTTTTTTTTTTTTTTTTTTAATTTATTTATTATTTATTTTTATCTTCCGTTTCGTTTCGCATCGTATCGTTTCTCTTTTTTATTTTTCTTTTTTTTTTTTTTTTTTTTTTTTTTTTGCGAAACTCGTTGCGCGATACGACGCTCGAACGATCGCATCGTTCTCTGTATAAACGAAGAATCACAAATTTCTTGGGAAAAAAATTCTCACGAATAATTCGCGTTATATCAATTTATTAATTGTGAAATTATCTAAGCTTGTCAATCGCATTAATATGACAATTGAATATTGTATATATAATTACAATAAATATCGATACGATGATTATGTGTAAACAAATAATATTATTTATTGCTATGTTCCATATGATGCACGATCATTTTACTTAGATTATTCACAAGAAATAATGACAACATTAACAATTGTACGCTTTATTGTTACAGTCAGGATGGATAG
>OU964986.1:1438454-1453454 GCA_918808275.2 Dolichovespula sylvestris | reverse complement strand
GTTTTACCAGCAGGATTTTATTGCGTAACGAATGCGATAGACCGATGTTGCTCGATTCATGTTGCAGCTGCGTGAGAGTAAATAGACAGACAGAAACGAAATGGAGAGAGGGAGAGAGAGAGAAGAAGGGTGAAAAAGGGTGAGAAAGGGTGAGAAGGAGAAAAAGCAAACATGAAAAGCCGCGCCGCCGGCTATACATCGAATCGATCGCGTGAAAATTCGATGATCCAATAAACGCGAATTCAACATTGTAAACATCCTTCCTATTATATCAGCTGATTTTTCCAAGAAAACACTGATAGTCGGTATATATATATATATATATATATATATATATATATGTAATCCTTTCTAATAGATTGAAATATCTATCTCTTGAAATTATATTTTCTTCTTCTGCTCGTTATTTGTCTGTAAAGGAAAAGATAAATATAAAAATAATTTTTCATATAAATTAACTATATCTAAACTTAATAATAATTTACTAAATATATGTATACATATAAATACGTGAATATATATATATATATATATATATATATATATATATATGTATGTATTTTTGTTTAATTATTTCGATGTTTAATCATTTTATAAAATTTAATAATTCGATTGATATTTATTTCAACATATTATAATGTTTAACTGTTTTATAAAATATATAATTCAATCTATTTTGATTTAAACATATATATTATAGTTGTAATTATATCATAAAATTTTAATTCAACTTATATTTCTTTATAATAAATCTGTTGAAATATTTCGTATTACGTTACGTTAAACAATTCGTAATACATCGTACTTAGTGTATCGAAAATTTGAAATCAACAACTATTAATTTTGTACGCTTACCGAACGATATAGCATTCGTGATATATTAGATCGTTCAAAAAAATAAAAAAAGAAAAGAAAAAAAAACGCAAAAATTCGTTTAATTTAAATCGAATATTGTTATTTCGTATTATATCACAATAAATAATTTGTGATATAATACATATGATATAACGCAAATACATACATACATATATACATACATATAGATACGTACATTGTACCGAGTTATCAGGAATATATTTTATAAAGTAAGAAGATATTATTTCGTATATATTACAATATACAATTTATATAATATATCATAGCGAGTTATAAAGGACGTATCTCTTGTGGAACGAATTAGAAAAAAAAAGAAAGAAAGAAAAAAAGAAGGAAAAAGAAAAATATATTAGTTCGTATATATTACAATACACAATTTGTATAATATATTATACTGAGTTGTCGGATACGTACATATCTCTCGTAATATAAATAAATAAATAAATAAATAAATAAATAATGAGAAAAAGATATAATTTCGTATATATTACTACACATAATTCATATAATATATTATAAACGAATTGTTGTTGTCAGTTACGTGAAATAATAAGATATTATTACGTATATATTACAAATAAATGATACCACCGATATCAGAAGCTCATTTTGTATTAATATATTGCCTATTAACCTAATAATAGAGAGTCTCGTAAAATATTGAATGCTCGGATTGGTTGACATCGGCGGAGTTCGTTAGGTAAAATTAAACAGTGAAACTTGTACTTACGATAAAAAGAAAACAGAAGAAGAAGAAGATGATGAAAAAGCTTTTCCTGTCTGTTAGTTGTAAGCTTGACTCGACTCGGTCGGTGCTTGAAAGTACTGGGTCGGTTAGAAAATAAAAAGGAAAAGAAGTTCGTACCGGAGTCATGACTGCAATGAATAGAGAACCTGGAAGCATTTACTCCAAGCAAGCTGGGCTTAGCCCATAGAAAAAAAGGGAGACACCCTTTCTGATACGACCTCCTCCTCTTCCTCCTCCTCCTCCTTCTCCTCTCCCCTTCGCCGACCACCAAACTCGAATTTTTCTAATACACATTTACCCACGTGGGTATTTGTATTCTTTTCCTTCTTTCTTTTTTTTTTTTCGAAAGAACAAACGAGAACAAAATCGTCTGTTTCTCTTCTCTTTGCTTCGCGCTTGTCCTCCACCCGAGACAATGAAAATCTGCGCGTAAAAATTATTTCAAATTGAAAGAGTTACCTCGACCCTCTCCCATCCCTCCCTCTCCCCTCTTAAACCTTTCTATAATATATCTCATCGTAGGTAAGTACGTACGTAGGGGATTTTTGGTAGAAAAAGAAAATTTCTTTCAAAATTCATAACCCAAAGAAAAACCTTCTTCTTGTCGATAGATTTATTATTCCGATGTATACCGGGATGTGGCAAAAGTTCGTACTTGATTTTTTTGGGGGGGAGGGGGTTGGGGAGGGGAGGAAAAAAGGAAAGATCGATTAAACTTTATCTGAACTTTTTTACGACCGACTTTTTTTCCTTTCCTTTTTTCAGATTATAAAACTACAGGACTAAGAACTTTCGAACCGACCTGTTTTAAGATATATATATATATATATATATATATATATATATATATATATATATATCGGATGAAAAAAAAAAGAAAAAATAGAAGACGAAACAGAAGTGGGGAGAGGGGGACAGGAAAAGGAAGAAAAGAAGAAACAAACAAACAAAGGTCAATTTGATCGGAAGAGAATATTTATCGTGAAAATATTAGCAGATCAACGGTTCATCACGATGAGGAATGATAATAATTGATGAAATTAGCGGATCATTCAATTCGTCCTCCTTTATAGACTATTGATATTAATTACATATAATCAAGAGTTCGTGAAATTACGAGATAAGGTTGATGAGAGCAAGAGCTTGAAGTATCGTTTGCATTAACCTAATTCCGATTTTGCTGAATCCGAGGATAATTAGCGATATTACAAACGACCGTATACGTTGGGTTGGTTATTGGAAATTTCGCGCTGATGAATTCAACGAGCGATCGTAGATTTATGTTAACTATTTCAGATAGATGGAAAGAGAAATAGAAAAAGAGAGAGAGAGAGAGAGAGAGAGAGAGAGAGAGAGAGAGAACAACGAATAACCAACCGTTCTCGTATCGTTATATCTCGAATTATAATTGTTGAAGGTCGCTCGAAAATTATAGACCAAGAGTACAAATTATTGGATCAACAGTACTTAGACATTTAGTAAATTATTTCGAAGCTAAATTATTTCTTTATTTCTTTCTTTCGAAACTTATTTATTTGCTTCTATTTTTTATTCTCTCTCTCTCTCTCTCTCTCTCTCTCTCTCTCTCTCTCTCTCTCTCTCTCTTTCGAATAGTAAATTTGCAAGCACCCCGTAAGAAGAAATTTCGATCGAGCCCGTATATAACGAAGTTTGCTCAACCAATTGAATTCTTAAAAATCGTTGGTAATATTGCGAAAAACTTCGGTTATTATTATTTATGCGAGAATATTTATTAGACGCGAGAAATAAGAGGGGATATAATAATTTTATTCGACCCTCTTGGCAAATGTTAACTCAATAAAATTAGTCACCCTAATTTAAGCGTATTCCGTCCTAGCATAAATACAATTTGACCGACCCTCCCGTTCCTCAAACTGAAATACACCAAAGTTATACTCCGCGTTCACCGAAGAGTCGATGAATAAGAGAAATAGAGAGATAGACAGGAAGAGAGAGAGAGAGAGAGAGAGAGAGGGAGAACACGAAGAATAAAACGAAGAGGAGAAAATAACTAAAAGTGGGACAGCCGAATCAACGATAATCCTCTCAAAGATAGAGACAGACAGACGGAAAGGGAGAGAGATAGAGAGAAGTAGCAGTTCCCTATAAGTTCCAATCGATATTGTATATCGATAGATAGCTGATTTCCCATGTGGTAAACATCGTCTTTCCACAACGGGTATTATTATTGCTAATTCGGCGCAAGATGACGAAAAGCAATATAATACGCAGATATATATATATATATATATATATATATATATATATATATATATATATAGAGAGAGAGAGAGAGAGAGAGAGAGAGAGAGAGAGAGATTACCGTGCAATTTTGATTAATAACTCTGGTCCATTAGTTAGAGATACATATTAATAGGCACGAATTAATGGGGGAGAAACCTCGAGGTAACGCGGAAACTATTTTAGTGGAAATTTTTCGGAAGGAGAACAAGGAACAACGAAATGATTTCCTATTGTACCTGTCAGATGAGGGATATCGTATATAAAAAGGACAAAAAAAAAAAAGGAAAATACGTAAGAGGTTTTCATTTCGTGTCTTCGTCAAAGGGATCGTTCGACAAATAATAATTACGAGAGAAAGTAAGGGATAGGAGAGATTGAATGATGAGGAGAAAAATCGGAGAAATAAATAAATAAATAAATAAATAATGAAAAAAAGAAAAAGAAATGCAGAGAAAACATAAATAAAGAATATAGGAAGAAAAGTCGTAGCGAAGAAGTTTGGACGTGGCGATGTAATTTTTCAATCATTTTTCACTCTATCTCTCTCTCTCTCTCTCTCTCCCTCTCTATCTCTCATCTTCTCATAGTCGCCTCTTGAATTTACTTTACGTACCGCGTATCCTCGCGATGAAAACTACCCTCTCAGCTGCCAACGAAACTTTTCTCTCGCCTCTCGACGAGTTTGCTCTTTCCGGTACGTTGAAAAAGTCATAAACCCTAAGAAAGAGAACTGCAAGGGTAAGCTTTTCATCCCTCTTCCGCGACGACCATCGTCACGCTAAACGAATCTTTCGAAAGGATGCAACGCTTTAAAGAAGAAGAATAAAAAAAAGGAGAGAGAGAAGAAGAAGAAGAAGAAGAAGAAAAGAAAAGAAAAGAAAAAAATAGGAAGAAAACGAAGAAACGAAAAAAAATATATCCTTTTAATTAATCGTAGGCTACATGTAATATTTATAAGCTTTTTTTCTCCCTTTTCTTTTCTTTTCGTCGGAAAAGTTTTCAACGTCCGTAATGAGATTTTTCTTTCTTTCTTTCTTTCTTTCTTTCTTTTTTTGTTTTCATGATTTTATTCATAAATAATATTGCCATCGAGACTTTTTCAAACTATCCAGCACGATCTCTTGACGGGCAATTTAAAAAAAATAAAAGAAAAGAAAAGGAAAGAAACTAGTATTCCTTGTAATGAATGAACTCGTATCAAGTTGTTTACATGTTATTTAAAATGTCGAAACGTTAGTAGAACGATTTGAAAAGAATACGCTTTAAAGAAATTAATTCCTGTCAAATGTCTATATCGAACAAAACGGGTTATTAATGTTTAATCGATGAAATGAGTAAACTCGAAATCGATGAGGGTTGAATATCTACACACGGTAAGGCGGGTAAGATAACACCTTTTTATCGTCGTTTATCCGTTCTCTGCATTACCGACGAAATCACCGTCGATACAGAAACTATTTAACATTATCCGACAGAGTATTTCTACCTTATCGATCATCCACCGTCGACAAAGACACACGATCTATATACATTTATCCAAACTAACAAAATTTTCCTACCTTATCGACCGTCAATAATAAGAAAACAAAACGAACGTTCTCTCGACAGATGGAAGAGCAATCGTAAATGAAAGCGATGTAACTTTAAACGATTGTATCTCCGATCGATCTCAAACTACCCAAAAGTATAGGCTCTCGGTGTCCTTTAACGGCTATGCTTCTCGTTAATCCAGATGTCCCTCGCATTTAAAACGAAACGTATCTCAACGAGAGAGAGAGAGAGAGAGAGAGAGAGAGAGAGAGAGAGAGAGAACGGATATGGGAAAATAAAACGAGGTGTGCGTTTACATGATGGATTACAATAATCCAATGCGTCATCGCTTTGGTAGGCCTTTTCAAAGAACTATGCGTTTGCGACGCAACGGTCCGATTAGGCCGCACGCGAACGGCAAACATTATTCTTTCGTGGCGTTACGTAAAAGCGAAGGACGGCGCTTAGCTAAAAATAGAAACAGGCGTTCGGTCTCTCTCTCTATATATCTCTCTCTCTCTCTTTCTTTCTTTCTATCTGCCTGTCCTTTCTCTCTCTCTCTCTCTCTCTCTCTCTCTCTTTCTTACACACACACACTGTCTCACGTTTCTCTGTCGCGTCGCAACCCGTCGACAGAAATCGCTTATTCCATCTCGGATTTCCCTTTTCCCCGTTTTGAGACACAACATACATACATACATGACATATACATACATACATGACATATACATACATACATAACACACATATATATATACATAATATACATATATACATACATGATACATATATACCTACGGCTAGAGACGGGGACGAAATGCGCATATAACTTCGAGTGTCCCACCAAAATGTCGCAAAGCAAAATCGCCGTAAACATCCTAATGCGTACCTTCGCCTTAAGACCAAGGTCATTCCCAATTCGCTTTGTAATACCTTCTTTTTCTATATTTTTCTTTTTTTTCTTCTTCTTCTTCTTCTTCTTCCTTTACCTCAACTCATTTTCCTCTTCGATAAAAAGATATTACGGCGTATTCGTTGTGTGTTAGTATTAAGTACCTATCCGACTGTCTATCTACCTACCTACTTACTAACTTACTTACCTACGCGTGCCAGTGGTTCTCATCTTTAAACGATCGACAAATCGTATTAACCGAAACGATCAAGAAACTTTCCAATTTCTTTCTCTCACATACATACATATGTAAACATACATACGCAAATCATACACAGCACACACGCACGCACACGCACACGAACGCACGTTACGTACGAGAAAAAAATTCTCGTTCACAACGAGAAACTACTGCGACGATGAGGAATGTTATTGGACACCGTGGAAACGGATTCGTGGCTGACACCTGAAGGGAAATCAATAACGGGAGAACATGTCGATCGTGTGAACGAAAGGCGAATCAGCCGCGAACGAAAGATAAAAACCCGGACGTTGGGATTTAACGACAACAACCATCATTTGCTTTATCATTTTCAAACCAGGAAAGCCAGCTAGCAAGCTTAATCGTCTGTAATAGATATATAAATATAATATTCTTAGCTTCTATCTTTCTCCGTCTGTTTAAGGCAGAATCAATTTACGGAAATAGATTCGAAACCGGTCGCTCTCTCTCTCTCTCTCTCTCTCTCTCTCTCTCTCTCTCTCTCTCTCTGTCTTTCTCTCTGTCTGTCTCCCTGCGTCGTTACGCAACAATCAAAGAGAACAGTCATCCATCGTTAAATTGTGAAATTGAAACGTTAAATTATCCTTTAAATATTAAACTTTAAAACGACGACGGTGACGGCAACAACAACAACAACAACAACAACAACGACAATCAACAAATATTACGAGTACTATGACGTTTAATAAAATCTGATTCCAAAAATATCAGGATAAGAAGAATCTTCTTCTGATCTTGTAAAATGTACGTAGATGGCGTTACGGTTGCCATGCACCATGCTCGAACTCCATTTGTATTTTACCCTGAGAAAGTTTGGAAAAAAACACCCCGGCTCCTCTATCTTTCTCTCTCTTTCCCCTTTTCTCGAGAAAGAGAGAAAGAGAGAAAGAGAAAAGAAGAAGAAAAAAGGTGCGACCTTGAGAACGATCTCTCTCTCTCTCTCTCTCTCTCTCTCTCCATCTCTTTCTCTGAGCAAGATCGTCGATATAGATGGGTAGCGCAGCGCAAAGGCATACTTCGAAGGCTTGGAACGCAGCGCTCGTTGCAAAGAGAGAAAGAGAGAGGGAGAGAGAAAGAAAGAGAGAGAGAGAGAGAGAGAGCAGCGCAAAAAGTCATGCGGCATAACTTCTCAACAACGGAGGACGACGACGACGAAGACGACGACGAGGAGGAGGAGGAGGCTTTGCATTTGAAAAGGACGATGAGGATGAGGATGAGGAGGTGGAATGATATAGGTATGGGTATAGGCGGAGGTGGAGGTACATGTGGAGGAGGTTTAGGAAGTGGCGGTGGAGGAGGAGGGGGAGGGAGAGGAGGAGGCGTTGGAATATTGCGGCTATATGCGTATTAGTGCACACACAGTGAAACGACGCGGAGTCTTGAGGTAGGGCAGTGGAAATTTCCACTGTGCTCGCTCTCCGAGACGACGGTCAATACTCTCTCCCTCTCCCTCTCCCTCTCTCTCTCTCTCTCTCTCTCTCTCTCTCTCTCTCTCTCTTTCTCTCTCGTCGAATTGCTTGCGAGTTTACGTTGCCCCGCGGTTACTACAGGCCGTTTCAAATCCAACCGTAAATTGTTTCTCGTATTAGACAGGTGAATTAATTCGCGTTTTAAACGCGTCCACGTAAATCTCTCAGCTGGCAGGTTACGATCGCAACGTCCGACAACGAAAATCCATCGACGTTGGATTTTTGTGAACGACGAAAAGAGAGAGAGAGAGAGAGAGAGAGAGAGAGAGAGAGAGAGAGATAGGGGCGGGGGTGGCTGGAGTTAAGGGAAACGAGAGTAGATAAAAGAAAGTACATTTTGAAAACGAGTGGAAGTACTTATTTAGTTTTACGATTAAATCGTCTCATAATCGAACGATATCGAACGACGAAAATTAATCAGTCAAATGCTCCTCGTTCACTGGCGAACTGGCTGGATGAGGATAGTGGGTAGTGCGAGAGGAGAGGGGACGAGGGGGAGCAAGTATCGGGATAATCGGAAACAGACTGATTTCGGGACGAATCTGTTTTTGTTTCTTTTTCTTTTTTTTTTTTTTCGAAAGGGGAATTTCCTTTTTCTCCTTGGGGAAACGTAGATGGGGTATTTTTTCTCTTCTTTTCTTTCTTTCCTTCTTTCTTTCTTTCTTTCTTTCTTTCTTTCTTTCTTTCTTTTTTTCTTTCTTTCTTTCTTTCTTTCTTTCTTTCTTTCTTTTTTTTTTCTCTCCCTAGCCCTCCTAAAAGCTAATCACCAATCGGCACGAAGAGTAAGAATTTAAGCGAGAGCTGCTTTCCAAGCGAAAAAAGAAGAAAAGGGAAAAAGGAAAAACAGAAAAAATATT
Source organism: Dolichovespula sylvestris (assembly GCA_918808275.2). Taxonomy (NCBI): domain Eukaryota; kingdom Metazoa; phylum Arthropoda; class Insecta; order Hymenoptera; family Vespidae; genus Dolichovespula; species Dolichovespula sylvestris. The sequence goes on along the minus strand of OU964986.1, from coordinate 1,444,534 downwards.
GAAAAGGAATGAAAAAAAGATTGCTTGCTCGCTGCGCGTCCTTTCGTAAGTTTCACGCGGCTGCCTGCCATCTCGGTATACCAATGTATATGACAGTTGTGCGTGCATGCGTGCACGCGCGAGTGTGTGCGTTAAGTATAATCGTCCTCCTCCTACCATGGAATCGTCAGAGACTCGACCTCAGCACCGTCTCGACGCGACTACAGGAATCGAGGGCAGGACTCGAGATCGGTAAATTTAAAACGAGCAAACGAAGCTTTCTCACCGATCGAGATACCAAAACCGACGATAATAAACCTCGCCGCAAATCCCATGACCGACGCGTATCTTACGTATAAAAACTTTTCTCTCGAATGATAGCCAGTACGTTATCTCTCGGCGAGTAGCAAACTGCGCTTCTTAGAAAATTTCAATATCATCGAGTATAATCGTTGAAACGCCGTTTTTACAATGAAAATCATTTGAAAAGGAGTCGCTCTCGATCGTTCTAGATTGGTATCAAAATGGCGGATATACGAAATAAGAAAAATGGCCGGTTATATACGAGAGAGAGAGAGAGAGAGAGAGAGAGAGAGAGACAACAAATGGCTATTAATGGCTAATGTGTATGTGTGTGTGTATGTATATATATATATATATATATATATATATATATAATAAAGAAAAAAAAAACAAAAAAGAAATAGAAAAAATATGGCAGATCGTTCGAGTCGTCGGTCCTTTTTTACGTTTTTCTTCCTTTCTTTCGATTACTCATTTAATCGAATGGAAATACGTTCCAATCGTTCCAATCCACTTGTACGGATTTTAAACCGTCGAAAGATTTTCTCCTTTCCACGAAAGAGAAAACACAGAGAGAAGAGGCTAACTACCTCTCCTCTATTTGCGAAAGGGTCGTCGAGGGGGATTCGTTCCTGGCGACAAAGAAACGGCAGCTAGCCAGCGGTCACGTGACAACGATTTGAATGCAGCGAGAATCTTTAAATAGCCCCTCCGTCTATCCGCAAATGTTTTCTTCGTGCTCTCTTCGTTCGTTCTTACGTTCTCGTTCGGTACGTACGTACCTAAGCGTTCCCCCGTTCCGTTCGGAGTTATCGCTAATAGAGTGTCCTGCTGCACGCTGGAATGCGCTAAGAATCTCGGCCGAACGTAATCCCCGATATCTTCCGTTTCTCAGTCGGAAATTATATTAATCCATGTTGAACATACGTAATAAATTTGTTGAGATCTACTCTCATGCCTATACAATCAAAAATTTAACGTTACTCCGGACGCAATAATAACTCCATTTGTTTATTTATTTATTCATATTATTATTTTGCTTTCGTTGTATCAAAGAAAATAAATACCGTTGGAAAATCACGACTCCGTTCGTTCGTATTTAATATAATTAATCCGTTTATATTTAATATAATTAATCCATTGTTCGTGGGTAATGAGTGATTAATACGTTGGATGGAAATAAAACGTGACATTTTCCTTTTCTTTTTCTTCTTCTTCTTCTTCTTCTTCTTCTTTCTTTCTCTTTCTTTTTTCTTCTTTTTGAATTAAACAAATTTATAAATCTATTTTTAATGAATCGTCGAACGGTGGGTAATGGTAATGATAGATTTGGATTTAATTTCATTTGAATAAAATTAAGGAAATGAATCGTTCGATCGATCTCTACGGGAATAGATTCGTTCAGAGAAAATTGAAAATAATTTTGGAAAGGAACGTTCACGTTACGTACGTACGTAAGAATAAAAAATAACAAAGATGAAAAGGAAGAAGAAGGATATAAATGTAGTACTCTTAATAAAGAATTAATTTCTACGATAATCACTTGGTGAAACTTATTTCTCAAAATAAGAAATTAACTCTGTAAGCAACTTCTTCTTCTTCTTCTACTTCTTCCTTTCCTTACGTCGTCGATTCTTCCTGGAATACATTCGATGCGCCAACCTATTACCGATCGCTTCTGCGAACTACGAAGAGATTTGAATTAATGGCGCGAATCTAACTCGCTTCTCCCCTCTCCTTGCATTACGTATATACAATATGTATGTGTGTGTATGCGTGCGTGTGTGCGCGCATATATAACGAAAACGATGTGATTGTAGGTGTATATAAATATAAATATAAATATAAATAAATAAATAAATATTATATACATATATACGTATATAAAGTACATACTGTACAATAAAAATATTATAATCAAATTTTATTATAGACAAATATATTGGTATTAATTAAATAATTTCATTGCTATATTTTAGCATAATCTATATACACACATAGACACACACACACACACACACACACGCATATATATATATATATTTTATTTTTAAATAATCAGATATACCAACGATTACTAACATGAACACAAATACGTTCACGCACGTATACATAGTTATATATATATATATATATATATATATATATATATATATATATATATAATTTAATCGTAAAAGGTTAACTACCAAATAAGAACACGAGGATGTCCCGTCTACTCTTCACATTTACGTCGTGGATGGATTAGAAAGTTACTGCATTCGATGGAAAGCAATCTCGATGGAAGGAAGAAGACGAAGTTCGAATCGCCTCCCCTCCCCTCGTTCGAAATAAGAAAGAAACTCGTTCGCAGGCTCGCTACAAACGAGAAATCCTTTACTATCCGTACGACTTTTTTTACACATTCCCAACCGGCATACTGTGTTCCTCTCCTTTCTTCTAAGATCAAAACCTGACCGTGAACTCGGAACGCAAACCATTATTCTCAATATCTTAATCGCGGTGAAAACATTTGAACGAAAGGAAAAGACCGAAATGATTAATATATTCAACAAAATATATTTCTAAATGTGTCTGAACTCACGGAGAAAAAACAAACACATTGAAACATTGAAAATATTTCCTATATCTGACGAACGTGTAACGTTAAGAAAGAAAAAAAAAAAAGAATTAAATACAAAGAAATAAAATTAAAAGCATAATTAGATGCACGAAGGAAAATATTTCTAAATATTTCTACGAGTGCTTCGTGGAGAGATATACGAGAACGAGAGAAAAAAGAAAAAGTAGAAAGGGAAATAATTCGATTACTCGAATATTAACATGGATATGTATATGATATTTATATGAATCATTTTGAATCTTTCGAATCTTTTGAACATATTTTAATTATCTCTCTTTGTCTTTCCGTTCTTCTCTCTCTCTCTCTCTCTCTCTCTCTCTCTCTCTCTCTCTCTCTCTCTCTCTCTCTCTCTCTCTTTTTCTTTGTATACTTTAAAACGAGAAAGAAGAAAAGAGAGATTATAGACCTCGCGGAGAGTCCAGCTATGCGGTATTTCCATTTATGTTAATCCAAAAATTACACACGAAGACGACTACGACTACGACTACGATGACGATGATGACGAACGTGCAAATATTTTCAAATACGTCATATATTAATATTGACGCGTCTTGGTTGAGTTAAATCAAAGAAAAAGAGGGAGAGAGAGAATAACTCCGATACACGTAGTTGATAACGTAAGAGTGAAATGGCACGTAGGTATTTACGTACATACATACCAACCGATACGCGTTTAATCTTTTAAAACATCCACGCAGAGAGAGAGAGAGACATGTATACACGTGCGCGCGTGTATACACAAGAGATTGAGTGAAAGAGAGAGAGAGAGAGAGAGAGAGAGAGAGGGAAAGAGAGGGGGAGTGAGAGAGTAGACTCGTCCGATCTCATAAAATTCAATGCGTTTAAGATAAACTGTATACATCTGGCTATACACGACGAGATAAATTCGATCCAATTTCCGTGAGTTTTAATCGGACGAAAAAGTTTAACGTTTACGATAACCAACAATAATCCCTCGCGTATCCCGTTCGAGCGAGCATATTTTTTATTTTCTTTTTTTTTTCATCTTATCCTTCATCCTTCCTTCCCTTCTACGAATACGGGAGAGAGAACGAGGATCGAGGAAGAGGAACTTAAAAAAAAATAAAAAAATAAAAAGAAAATAAAATAAAAAAACGACGAAACATTTGTCGGAAGAAAGGGGAACGGAAAGTGGAGAAAAGATGGCGGAGAAAGGAAAAGAGATAAAAAATTGATGATCGCTTTTTATTTTTCTTCTTCTTCTTCTTTTTTCCTATTTTTATTTTTTTGTTTTTTGTTTTCTTCAAAAAATTATTACGACCCGGGGTTCTATCGTCGATAGGCTCGTTACTGTACGAACGGGGTCGTCATCTCGTCGTCGTTAGGGAAAACTTCCGAATAAAGATCCAGAGAAGAAGGAATCATCATTCGTCTTAACTCCAGAGAACTCAAACACCGTGCGGCCACTTTATCGCTCGACCAACCGACCAACGAAGCAACCAACCAACGAAGCAACCAACCAACGAAGCAATCAACCAACCAACCAACGAACCAACCAACGAACCAACGAACGAACCAACCAACGAAAGAACCGAATGCGACCGACCACGACCGACCGAGCCTCGGCCGAGTAAGTTATATGTAGTATGCTCCCTTTCCTCGGTAAAACAGTCTTCTACTACTCTACGGTCACGTAGTGGAAGAGCTCGAAATCATCTCCACAGATGTCATCGAGTTTAAATCATTCGTTCGATTAACTTTCGAAAAATCTAAACGTTCCGATATATTTGTATGTTTAATTTTTTCGATGTATCGAATTAACTCGACCCGAATGAAAGCTCTTGTTCCATTCGAGTAGCCGGGAAAATTTAAAGATGAAAAGAAAAAAGGGAAAGTTACGCGAAACGTATATACTAATTACAGTTGGAAAAGTATTTTCAATATCTATAACGTAGCTTCTATTTTTACATTTTTAACACACACACACACACACACACATATATTTACATATGTATATACGTATATATGCGTATACAAGTCCGCATAGAACAGCGAAAGCCAATCGATAACGGCATGTGCTTGCAAGCTTCGCCAGTCACAATAAAGCTCAACTGCGTTCTCGAAAGAATCCCTTATCGCCCAAATGAAAACCGGTGTTCTCTTGTCTAATCAGATTAGATGAATTCCTTTTACGAATTATATCTATCTATCTATCTATCATTCTTTTTCTCATTCTTTCTGTTCGTTCGAAGTTTATCTTTCTTTGTTAATATTCTTCTCGATGATGGCTAATACAACAGTAGTACGAATTACGTCTTTGGAAACGTACACCCAAGATATTAATTGCCAGGCGATAATTGAAAGGTGACTTTGCCTCTTTCATATTGTTTATATACCTCTACAATGGAAGAAAACTGACGTTTTATGTAGATATATATACATATATATATATATATATATATATATATATATATATATATAAGTATATATGATACTCTCCTTATGTGTATGTGTGTTTATATAAATATATATATATTTATCTATGAATACTATACATATACATTAGGAATATACTCCTACGTATTTCATATCGTGAATATATAATATGAATATGAAACTAGAATATGCAATGATCTATCAAACTAAAATTATTATACATGTATTAACATAATTATCTATGAATAATTGTTGGGATAAATAAAATTGTAATTTGAATTTGTCGAAACTTATCTTAAAAATTTTATTCAACATTTGTTTCGATCATGTTTTCTCAGAGAGAGAAAAGCTCATACGAATCGATAAGAATGAAACAACCTGTACATGTGTATGTAATAAACATTGTGTATCATATTGATCCGAATTACGATATAATCATTTATTTATTGCGTATTATATCGAATCCCATTACGATATTATCGTTTGTAACAAATTTATTTGTTATCATTAAAGTTCATATCGAATCGATTAAAATAAAACACTGTATAAATACATACATACATACATATATATATATATATATATATATATATATAAATAATATATATAATATATATATTGCGTATCCTAATGAATCACTTTATGATCGGGTTTCTTTCCTGGTTAGCGAATTGAGATAAAGAAATTTCCGTTGACATGATAAAGATCATTCTTTATCTCTCTCCCTCTCCCTCCCCCCCCCCTCTCTCTCTCTTGTTTTTATTATCTCAATGAAAAA
>OU964986.1:1330954-1433454 GCA_918808275.2 Dolichovespula sylvestris | reverse complement strand
CATTATTTGTAGCTAAAACCAAAAAAAAAAATGAGATTATTTCCGATTGTAAAAACAATTTTCCAAGATTTGTAAAAATCTAAAATACGTTTGATTACGAATGAACAAAAATGTTTATCTTATCGTATTTACGAACTACATTTTTATTCTTCACATTTGTATTGATATATTGAAAAGGAGTTTAAATATAAACCAATGAAATGATTTATATCAATGAAGTAGTTCAATGGTCGTTCAAGACAGAAAACGTACGTTAAACCGACGTGTAAATAGTCGATATCACGAGTCTCTTTCATTAAATGCAAATTCGCGCGTGTTCGTAAAGATGATTAATCAACGCACGTGTTCGTGGAAAACATGTTATTCACGTTTGTAAATTTTCCTTGTCGAGAGTTACCTATGAGATTTTTCAAGATAGTGGGTACGTCTATCGGATGGATCAGATCATTTTTTTTTTCTTTCTTTTTTCTTTTTTTTTCCTAAGAAAATCCGATATAGAAATTTTCCACGGTAAATATCTTCATTATACTCGAGAGTAAATTGAAATAATATAATGCTTTTCGTGCAATCACGTAAATATGATTTTTTTACGTTCGATTCAAAGATTAATTATTTATCAATGGAATATATGAAAATTAAGTTGCTCCGATCGATCGGTCAAAATATTTGATGTAAAAATTATTAAAAGGAAAAAAGATCGAATCGAACGTTAAATGCGTAAATTTCAAGGATCATTTTTATTCGTGGATATAAGAATACTCGTCTTAAATGAATAATTTCAAATATGTACGATATATGCTATGAGAAAGATATTTCATCAAATAACGAAAAGAAATTATTTTCTTTAATTTTTATTTTTTTAAGAAACTTTTTCGAAATCTATCGATCGTAATAAATTTCTATCGGACATATTTGCTTTCGGTACGAATTTATTTCTTACGATTAAATATCGTACTCGTCATTAATAATAGTTATCGTTGAAAAACAGCATAACAAAATTATTTTTACCCATCCTCGTGATTATCGAGAGAGGCTTAATAAACACCACGGTGGCAAATAAAGTTCAACTATAATCTATGCAAAAAAGATGTGCATAATAAACAACTAGCGATTATGCATTACAATGAAAAACGTTTACGCATCTATGTATGTGTGGGTTGCGTGTACGTGTGCGTGTTCGCTAGCGAAGGAGAGAGGGAAAGAGTGATAGGGAGAGGGGAGAAGGGAAAGGGAGAGCGATAGAGAGCGATAGAGAGAGAAAGAAAGAGAGGGATAGACAGATAGAAATAAAAAAGAGTACAATATTATCGAAAGAGGGGAGAAGAAGAGAAAGTCATAATCTCTGGCGACTTACACGTGTCGTTACAATAATGGAAAATTCTTCATGTCCTTTTATCGACTTTATTAAATTACGAGTATATATGTATCCCTTCCACATTTATTTTTATGTACTTTCCTTTCCTTTAAACGTAATCGCGTATCATTGATCGTTTATACCTAAAATAGCGACATGACTTTCTGAATGATTTTAACGAAAGTATTACTCCCACGTTTAAAATAATATTTTCATATTATTTCTAATTATTCTCACGAAATCGATCGATTTTGCAGTTTTGAAAGAAAAAAAATTCACGATCGGACGATTTCGATCTCATATTTTTTGTTTCTTCCTTTCTTTGCGTGATCTTGTATCATTGATTCTTTTTTGTTTGCTTTTTTTTTCTTTAAATAACGATCTATCTTCTTGAAAAATCTTAAAAAAAAAAAAATAAAGAAAAGATGTAGCACGAGATAATGTTCTTATGTAATATCGATTTGACTTATGAAATATAAATCATTAGGAATTAAAAGGGAATCCGACGAATCAAACAATTTCAATTACTTGAAAGATCTCATAATCTTTCGAATTTCTTGTGTAACATTATGAAACATATCCTTACGGCAATATCGACATAATGATCGATATTGATATTGATAAGAAATGTCACATTATCTAGATTAAATAAATATTTCTGAATTAATCTATGATACCATGATTCTCGATGATGATTCATATATTGAAATTCTTCGAAAGAGAATTACTAATGAATAATAAACGTACAATAACGTCACTGTCATTACATGACGAATATAACACTATGAGAGTGTATGGATCATCGATCGATCGTTCGATAGATCGACGAACAACGCAAATACGTAGATATGAGATAGTAATCTCTTAGAAATGATAAGAACATTCCGTTTGTCTATTTTTATAAGAAATAAGATTATTTCCAATGATCCCAATATCTATCATTCTGTTACGCGTTAATTCTATTCGATTATTTTCTCAAATTACGTCCGCAATCTCGTCAAATCTTTTTTTCTTTTTTTTTTTTCTATAAAATAATATTTAAAATCCTATCCTTTTGTTTTTATCCAACATCGTTCTCGAACGAAAAGAAAAAAATTACGTACCTCCTAATAAGATCAACGATCCTTCGTATAATACAATTGGATTATACAATTAATTTTCTTTTTTCTGTTTTGCAATTTTTCAAACTTTAATCGTTACATTTTTTTAAATATCTATGTTAAATTTAAATTTTTTCCCCAATAAGATTGCGGTCTAATATATTTAGAAAAAAAAAAAGAAACATGAAACAATTATAGAGATTATTCTCTACATATGTTTATTCGGAAAAAAAGAAATTATATAACGCGATTCACTGTTAGATAAATAGATCGATTTGTAAATCAATGCTCGTGGCATTCGTTGTAATCATTTATTAAAAGATTATACAATCAATACAAAAAATTTGAAGACGTGTCGTGGATTGTCGTGTCGTGTGCCGTGTCATGTTGTGACATGCAGTGACTGTCCTCTTCTTATTCAATCCAATTCGATGCCGTTGCATTTTTTTTTTCGAGTGAATTATTTATTTCTTTCTTTTTTGGTTATTTTACTTTTGTATTCTTCTTCTTCTTCGTTTTGCGCTTTAATCTCTTTTCTGTCTTCGAATTTACGGATATTCCTTTGATTTTCAATTAAAATTTCAATCCAAATAACAAAAGATTATGATACCCGCGAGACACGATTGATGGATTCAATTTGATCAATAATATCAAACGAATTTGAGTCATCCATGTTTTCTATCGTCTCGTTCAATTTTAAAACAGTCGTACATATATCGTGCATTGATCGAGTGTATATCCCGGATTACTTAACTCTTTTTTTCATTTTTCCTCGCCCAACACAACGTAGACATTCATACATTTGGTTTTTTTTTTTTAAATAAATATATTATACAGTTAACGAGCGGTGTTAAGTGAAATAGAAAATATTGCACTACCTTTCATAGTCGTACGATAAACGTAACGCCCAACGCGTTACAATACCATTACCATTGCAGTGTGTAATATTAATAATTAAAAATAAAATATTAACAATATTAAAAATAAAATGATGTATGAATGAGATATATAAGGTAAAAATGATGAATAGTGACGATGATATTGAAAAAAAGATACCGTCGGAGAAAATAATTTCGTTGTTGGGAGTTGTTCGAGGTGATGCGAAAAGGGAAAAAAATTTCGAAAAAAAAGAAAGATAACTCTCTCGTTAATCACTTTGCGAGATAAACCGGTGCGAAAGATCGATAAAAAAATATCTATCTTTTTTCTTTTTTTGATAGTTTTCTCATGGAATGTACGAATGCTTACGCCAATGGTTCATACGAATGGAAATTTCCGTTAAGCGCAGAGGCCTCGTATGTAAGCCGACGGTGTGTCACCGTCTTCTCGTTGGTCGGTCGGTCATTAGGCGAAAATTGCAATGACACTACCGAGAGGACGCGAATGAGAGTGTAAGTTTCTTTCGTAATCGTTGTTATCGAATTCTCCTTCACTCGTGTCGCATATTTGTGAATATGATTTTATAAATAAATTTCGAAAAAAAAGAAAAGGAAAAACAAGCACCGTAATTCGTAATATCAATATGGTTTCTATTTACGGGAGCGAGCAAGCTTTATCGCAACGTTAGATATTTATTCATATTTTTTTTTTATTAGTATCGTATATATATATATATATATATATATATATATATACATGTGTGTGTGTGATAATAACTGTCATTTATTGTCATTATTTCCCTGTTCCATTTCGAGATAGAATTTATCGGGATATAATTTCAAACGAATATACGGAATATATATGGCGATATATTCTATGCTTACATATAATTATATGTATGATGTATATATATGATATGGATGATTAGTAATATATACTTATACCGTATTATACGTACTTACGTATATCCGTCACGTATTTATCTATGATTTATTTGGTTACTTAGCATAGTAATAATAATAATAATAATAATAATAATAATAATAATAATAATAATAATAATAATAATAATCATGCTAATAATAGTATTAAAACCCCAATGACAACCAACAACAACAAAAGAAAAGAAAAAGAAAGGAATAGAGATTTATCTCAAAAGAATTTTTGCTACTCTCTCGGTCTGCGGTAATAATATCTCATGACTCTGTTTTGCCAAGAAAGCGAGGTCGGTAGCTCACCGAGTTCGTAGGAAACTCGAAGTAAATGTCTTCATGAAGATTTTTATAGCTATATGTATTATATATACATATTTATGTGTGTGTGTGTGCGCACGCTGTGTATTCTTATTTCATTTAATAAAATTTCTCTCTCGATAATTCGGTACGGATGAGATACCTTAATGATAATTTGATCCTCGCAAAATCGGATTATTTAGATTTTAATACATGTAATATGTGTGTATGTGTGTGTGTGTGTGTGTATATATATATATATATATACATATATATGTATGTATATATATATATACATATATATGTATGTATATATATATATACATATATATGTATGTATATTTATGTATGTTTGTAACATTGTCCGTCTCTTTGGCGCGTCTAGAAATATATATATATATATATATATATATATATTTCTCAAGTCGTCGACACTTACTTAGAGACATAATTACGAGTGAAGAGATCGTCGAGAATATTTTGGAGGAGGACAAAATAAGAAAATAGGAAAAGTGTCTTTGAACTTCTCATAACACACGAACACACACACACACACACACAGACAGAGAGATACATATGTGTGTTATGAGAGAAGTACATATACATAAACGTATATACACATTTCTCGTGTTCCTTTCATTTCATCATCATCTTTAAAATATACATACACGAGAGTTGATACAAGATCAGACGAGTGTGGTGGTGATGATGACTTTTTTATAAGTTCAAGTGAACCTTTGAACATGTTACCATCGCATATAAATGTACATATAAATTTGTATGTGTGTGTGTGTGTGTTTATGTATATACATGCATGTTGCAGTTTAGGTCTCTACGGTGCTGTGAAAAGAAGTTCAGGTCGATGTACTTTCTCACTTGTGTAGAATAGGACTAACGATCGATACTACTGCGCGACGCATTACTATTTCTGATTCACTTTGAATTATTTTCCGAGTTTAAATGTCTAACCCGACTTTCATGGCAGTCTACAAATTTGTCCGATCGATCTATCTATTTATCTAATACTTTTATTAATTTCTTCTCTTTTATTTGTATTTTTTTTTTTTGTTTTTCTTTAGATCGAAAAACCGAGAGACATTAATCATTTTTATAATATATTTATTGTATTATTAGGAAATAAATTATAGATATTAATATCATTTGATCGATCAAAGTCAAGATAAATCTGTTGAAAATATAATAATCCGTACGTTCCTTTTTTCTTTTTTTTTGTTTTCCTTTAATTTCAGCATCGAAATTTTAGCGTAAAAAACGTTGACGAGTACATTGAAATGTGGTTTTTGTCGTTACATCAATCAAAGTCGAGATAAAATATTACAAAAAGGGAAAAAAAGAAAAAGAAGAAAAAAGAAATAATATTTACGATCTCTTTAAATTGAAAATCCGTCGAAATGACGAGCTTCCTTCCATCGACATGGGTTCTGTCATTACAACAGTTCATTTAATTTTGAATTAAAATATGATCGACGATATGCGTTCTCATATCATTAAATCAATCATAATCAAATAAACACACTTAAAAGAGAATAATTTTTCTGATTTATGTAATTTATTTAAATTTAACAATCTATTTATAGCATCAAGTGTCATCATTTCTTCATTATTATCTTCAATGTCGTTTAATTTTAAATCCATTAAGAATTATTACATCGATAAGAAAAAAAAAAAAAAAAAAACAATAATACTAACAATGATTGATGAAACATCGATAGTCCTAATTTCTTCTAAATATAAACGCGCTGTTCGTCAAATCGACGAATACACATACTAATTCAATTCTTTGCCTCTTCACGACTTTAATTAATTGAATTCTGAGTCGATAATAAAAATAAAAAAAAAGAAAAAGTAAATCAATCACAATAACTGTCCCAATTTCCTTTTTTTTTTTTTTTCTAAATTTTACATTAAATAAATCTAATGAGAAATTACGTGGTATTGATTCGATCTATTCGATCATTTCGATTTCGAAACGAATTGCTCAACGTACAATGTGTAATATAAGGAGGAGGAGGGCCAAAAAGAAGGAAGAAAAAAAAATAGAAAGTAAAGAAGAAGAGGAAGAAGAAAAAAAAAAGAAAAAAAAGAAAGAAAGAAAGAGAGAAGAAGGAGAAGAAGAAGAATTTAGCCCGAGAAAAGACCGCTAAGCCGACCGACCCGTTATACGTCGTAGTTCGGCTAACTGCGTCGTCGTCGTCGTCGTCGTCGTCGTCGATACTCGGGCACGACGCATATTGTCGTCGACGAAACGACGCCACCAGAGAAAGGCGAACGCGTCGAGGGGAGGAGGCCCATCGCAAACTCGTGACATGTTTTTCATTTGGATTATCGATAAACGGATATACGTTCTTATCGTTATTATAAAATGCACGCAACAATATATTAACGATTATTAACGAGATGGACATTTCTGAATGAATAATAAATAATACGGTCGGTTTTATTGTCCTACTTTTTTTTGTCTCTCTTTCTTTTCTTTTTTTTGTGCGCGCGTTCTTTTATTTCCTCCCTTTTTCTCTCTCTCTTTTGCTGCTTCCCTCTTCCTCTTCTTGTTCGTTTTCTTTTTCTTTTTCTTCTCCTTTTCTCTCTCTCTCTCTCTCTCTCTCTCTCTCTCTCTCACTCTATCTATGTCTCTCCTTTTTTTTCTTTGCGTCTGAATATTTTGTCTTTTTTTTTTTTGTACTCGAATGAATTTTCTCATATCCTAAGAAGGTACGAAGAACACGAGACGATCGTTACACCTTCACGTAGAAGTTTCTAGAAATGCCTCAGCCACGTGTCGATCCATTCCTATTATGTATATATTCGTGTGTGTATGTTATGTGTGTGTGTGTGTGCGTTTGTAAGCGTAGGTGTGTTTCCAAGTTCGATAGTGTGAGCGCGATTAAACGTCGATGATCCTCGAGTGAGTTTCGATTTGTACGATGGTATTGAAAGTAAAAAAAAAAAGAGAGAGAAAGAGAGAGAGAGAGAGAGAGAGAGAGAGAGAGAGAGAGAAAAGGAGTGACTCCTTTGTCCTTTCTATACTTTGTGCTTCTCCAATATACAGGGTGGTTTAAAAGAAACTTGCCAACAATAAATGATTTTTTGCCGTTTATCCGTTTTATTTATTTTTTAATCGTTTACTAGCCTTTCGAAATTTTTTAAACTAACTCTTTCCCTTTTATTCTCGACCGTATTATTGATCGAAAATTTTTCGTTCCGGGAAAAGAATAATTGATATTTTGAAATCGTTCAATAAGTTTTGATCAATCCGACAACTTTTGGAGCTCATCCTATATATATATATATATATATATATATACATATGTGTGTGTGTGTGTGTGTGTGTATGTATAATATACTATATTATGTTTGACCGACTCTGCGTACATTGACACTGTTTTTTTTTTTCTGCGAACATAAGTCCGACGAAGAGATATCCTTCCTACGTTTTATTCTTCCGCCTTCTTTTCCTTCACTTCCGATAAATCTTTCGTTTCTACGTATCTTACCACGTTGGAAAACGTCGTTGGCTTTTATAATTATTCTCTCGAAACAACGCAAGTTCGGGTTCATTAAGTTTTCAACGCTCCAATCAATCGGACGCATTTTTATTTATCGAGTATATTATTTCTCTATCGGTCGAATCGGCGACTTAGGTGCTTGAGAAAGAAAGAAAGAAAGAAAGAAAGAAAGAAAGAAAGAAAATAAGAAACAAGAAAAAGGAAAATGAAGAAAGGAAAAGAAAATAAATCATTCGTCAAATTTATTTACTCAAAAAAATGTATACGTAAAAATGGGGGATTAAAAGGATATATACGAAAGGATTCATTTAAAACTCATTTATTGAACGTGACATAAAAATTACGATACATAATTAATGAAAAAAAAAAGAAAAACTATCTCGCAAAGCTTCTCGAAACTTTCAATATATTATCTTCGTGTTTAATATCTCATATGAGAATTCCTTATATCAAACGCTAACAAATTATTCGTTAGATATATATATATATGTGTGTAACAAATACACGTGGAATGTGCACCCGTAGGCTCGTCCATTCACTCTAACCATAATAAAAGAAATTCATAGATGATAATAAGCGTTTAATTAACGCCGAAAACTTTCCTATCAGCAATATCTATTATTACTGAAAAGGTATCAAAGCGTTTCGTTTCATCATCGAGTGTTCGTTGTTCCTATAATCAAGAGCAAACAAACTCTCTCTCTCTCTCTCTCTCTCTCTCTCTCTCTCTCTCTCTCTCATCTTATTAATCATAATCAAGATTTCAGTATTTCCAATTAATCCTCTGTTTCTCACTATCGAACGCTACCATTAATAATTACGAACAAGTCTTAATAGGAATTTTCTTCGCAGCGTATCGACGAAGATAGATCGTAGTGACTTTAAAGAAAGAAAAAAAAAAAGAAAGAAAATTGAAACAAGGAAAAGAGAAAGATAGACGTGTAACTAACTTACTATGTAAAACGTTTAGATGCTTATTTGTTAAAGTTTGATTTTTTCCCATTTTACTTTCACCACATGATCGATCGATCGATCGATCGATCGATCGTTCGTTCGTTCGTTCATTCGTTCTTAATCAAAATTTTTTCTATCATATTTTTTATAAGTATAATTATATATATATATATTAATTTTTTGTATGCAAATTATATTTTGTCTAATTGAAGATTGTAATACATCAATTAGGAGCAAATAGCTGATTAAAAAAGAAAAAAATATATATATATATGTGTATGTGTATTTGTGTGTATAGAATGGGCCAAAAGTATTTGAATGATTTTAAATATCGATTTACTCTTTCTCGAAACTGTTTCTTTTACACTTATATTTAACTAGGCTTGTAGTTTAGCAGTCTGGAGAAAAACGAAAGAAATTCACCAAAAAAAAAAAAAAAGAAAAAGTCACGAAAAAGCGCAATCGATTTTCAAGATCGCTTGAGAAATCTTTTCACAGCCCCCCTTACCCTGTGTGTATAAATAAATAAATAAATGTTATAATCGATAATATAAATCGAGCCACGTGGGATTTAACCTATTAACGAACATTCAAAATGGAGCCGAGCTTTACGGGTAATGTTTATTAATCAAAAAAAAAATAAAAAAAAATAAAAATAAAAATAAAATAAAATAAAATAAAAATAAAAATTAGAAATGATAATACAAATACAAATATACATGTACAAATACAAATTACAAATACGAATAAGAATAAAATAATTAAGATTAAAAGGAAATAAATTACAAGGAACAATAATATAGTGTGGTGTTGGATAATTTCGCTTTTTTTTCTTTTTCTTTTTTTTTTCTTGCGAGTCCCCTTCGCCGCATACGCTTCGTTTGTTTTGCACTATCTCGCATTGCTATAATCCTGGGCTTTTGGCAGTGACATTCAATCGCAATGGATGAGGAGAAAACGTGTCCTTGAGAAACATGATCAAAGATGTATGCACGTACGGTATCGGTATACATACATATATACGATGAAGGTTTATTTCGAAAAAAAATCGCACTCCTTTTTTTACTCGACAAAATTAAAAGCCTCTTTCTTCTTTCTCCCTTTTGCGGTGTTAACAAAGGGGGTGTAAATAATCGATTTAGACCATCTGACCTATTTTACTCCTCGAATAAAAGGTATAAAAAGAAATTGGAAAAAGAAAAGAAAAGGAGAGAGAGAGAGAACATGTGAATCGTCAAGAGGTCTTTTAAAACTTACGTGTTCGTATAATTAACGATAATGGATAAAAAATGAAAATAAAAGAAAATAAAAAAAGAATAAATAAAAAATTCACATTGAAAGATTATCAATATTATTTAGTCGAGAGATCTATTGATCATCGATCATCGCAAATTGGATTCTCCTCAACCACGCGCTAAAAATCCGCTCAAAATGTCCCGAATGAAGATATCAACGTATATAATCATAAAATATTAATAGTAATAGTATAATAATTACAAAACGATAGTCGATCAAAGCATCGGATAATAAATTATCGTTGAACATATTACATACAATACATATGTATGTATATATCATCTCTGTATATGCGCTCATATGTTTATAATTATTATTGTTATTATTGTTATTATTATTATATTGTTATTATTATTATTATTATTATTGTTATTATTATTGTTATTATGATCGTGCGAACTTTGTGACCATAGAACGAAAATGTAGATCGAGTGATAAAATTAAGTATCTGTCTGATAAGATATGTTCGTATTATTAAATCAAGTAAGTACTAATTTCCTCTTTAATGAATCATTTTATTATTTATTATAATACAATACTATATATGTATATATGTGTTATATATATATATATATATATATATATATATATATGGTCTCGTTTATATTGTTAATAAAAATGTGAAACTTATAACCAAAGCAAGGGAAAAAATATGAATAAAAAAGGATAGGAGCTCGATCTTATTTCCTTCTATAATCCGAGGCCGCCGTTCAATAAATAGAACGTTATATTATTATACATATCTCGTCGTTCATCTAAAACGCTAAATGTTATACGCTAATTATTTTTTCATCTCTCATTCTAATCAGTACAAATTATTCGACGAAGTCATCGAGACGATTTTTCTTCATACTATTTATATTTAAAGAGACAGGTAGACAGAAACAAAGATATAGGATATAGACAGACAGAGAGAGAAGGAAACAGAAAGAAAGAGAGAGAGAGAGAGAGAGAGAGAGAGAGAAATAGAACAAACGTTCACGTCTCGATAATCCTCGTCCAACAGCTGCACATCATTTCGATACTCTATTACATACGACTATATTTTTGTTGTGTGTGTATTTTTTTTTATTATTATTATTATTACTTTCTTTTTTTTTGCATTTTTCTTCCGTTTTTTTATTTTTTTTTTTATTTTTTATTTTATTTTTTTTTTTTTTATATATTTTTAGTTCTCCATTCACCTCACAATCATCTTGTTTTCTTCTTCTTTTTTATGTATTTTTTTTTCTTTATATATATATATATATATATATATATATATATATATATATATATGTATATATATTTTTTTTTGTTTTCTTTATCTCTAAAGCAGTCTTACACAAAGCGGCAACTTTTGGAAATTATTCGTTTTATGCGACTCTAAAACGATTTCATCTTTTTTTCCCTCCTCCTCCTCCCTCCTTCTCTATATACTTTCGTCTTAACTCGTCAAATCATCTTCTTCCTCTTTCTCCTCCTCCTCCTCCTACTCATTCTCCTTTTTCTTAATGTCCGATATTTACGTGATACTTTTGAATTATCATCTTTCGTTATTCGCATTCTGAGACAAACAACAACAACATGCAGGACGACGACGACTTGGATCCAAATTTTCAAAATTTTCCGCATAATTACATATACAACTCGACTATAATACGCACATACATATATATATACACACACACATACACACATATATATATATGTATATGTATATATATATATATATATATATATATATATAGAGAGAGAGAGAGAGAAAGAGAAAAAGAGACAGATAGATATGAAAACCGATTATACGATTATTTTCTCGTAGTTCTCGATCATTGATCTTTGCTTTTTTTTGGTTTATACTATTTTTTGATTATTTTTGTTTCTTTGTTTATTTATTTATTTATTTTTTTTTTTTTTTCATTTTTCTTGATTCAGATATGAAAATGATTTACAATATACTCTTAGGTACAGAGAGTTCGGACCAACGATCTTTCCTTTTTTTTATTTTATTATCTTTTTATTATTATTATCATTATTATTATTATTATTTTCGCAAATGTCTCGATACATATTTTCCCAGGAAAAAAAGGAAAAGGCGTGAAACATTATGTATCCCATTACGTAACTATAAATAAAATTCGAAGATTTAACGTTCCTATTTAAAGGTATATCGAACAAATCGATTAACGCATTTATTACAATTTGAAAACTTGTGAATAAAGGATTAAAAAAAAAGAAAAAAGAAAAACTAAGTTAAGTGCATAGATAATAATAGATAATAAAGCAACAAATACCGTCTCGTTCTATTTAATCCTTTTGATATCAAAAGGATCGGAAATATCGAAGCTCCTTTGATCGTATATCGATCTTTAAATTTTTTTCCTGTTTTATTTTTTGTTTTTTTTTTTATTCTTTTTTTTTGTTTCGAATCAAAGGATCGAAAATATCGAAACTCTTTGATCGATTGATTTTGAACTTGCATTTGAAAATAGTTAAGTAAATAATAAATAATATATTAATAATAGCAATAGAGATTTTCTCGCTCTATTTGAGCGATCCTTTTGATATCAAAGGATCGAAAATATCGAAGCTCTTTGATCGATTTTTCATTCGAAATTTACTTTCTCGATATTTAATATCAAAGGGACCAGAGAGAAGGGGGCAGGGTAGCGTTCGAGGAAAATATATTGAAACTATTTGATCGACTTGAATAATTTGATTTTTCTTTTTTCTTTTTTTTTTTTTATTTTTTTTTTTTGATCGAGTCAGAAGGTCTCGAACATTATTGTAACACACCTTTCTCGCTCGATTGGATTTTGGCTTTGAAAATTTATTTTCTCGACTATTCCATAACTTCTCTCTCTTCTTATCTCCGTTTATCGTTGCAAAATAATTCTATGCCTTATAGCTTACGGTATCACAGAGTTACGCGCGGTATATATATATCATTATATTTGATCGCTCCCAATATCTCGTTTCTGTTGTTTCCTTTTTTATTTTTTTACTATTTTTTTTTTCAATTTAATACGCGCAAAAGATAGAAAAAAGCACGATATTTATTTATTCATTTCTTTATTTATACATACATACATACATGCATACATACATATATATATATTAATATTTATATATTTATTTATTTATATATATGTGTGCATATGTATGTATATATATATAGAGAGAGAGAGACAGAGAGAGAGATTTTTTTTTAAACAATTAACCGCTCTCTCGAAGAAAAGCGGATATGGACGCAGAAGACGTCGACCGTTCCCTCGACGGACAGTCCCATCTCTCGTTTCACGTTCAACGACGTAACGTGCGTTTCTTATCGTACGATCTTAATACTGGAAAAAAAGGAAAATAAAAGTAATAATCACACAAGCAACGATATTAAAACGAAATTGACAATGTCAATTAATCGTAACAGTAATAATTCGATAATTAGAATTCTATCGACAGTCAATCTCATGTGCGATAACTTTTTATTGTTATTTATTTCAAGAGAGAGAGAGAGAATATTTACAGAAAATAAAAATGTACAAAAATAAAAAAAAATAAAAAATAAAAGAGAAATAAAAGATTGACAATGAAATAAGAAAAAGAAAAAAAAATAAGATAAACCATCTTCTTGATTCGATCCTCGAATTTAATTTTAAAATAAACCATGCATATTATTCTTTTTGTTTCTTTCTTATACCGATCTTTCGAATGATCTGCGTAATTTGTATTTTATTCTATTTTTTTCTTTTTTAGTCTTTTCGGGTTTTTTTTTAGAAAATAAAAGAAACATTCCTCCGAGGTCGTCGAAAAACGTCGTTCTGCATCCGAAATTTTGCAAAATTTTTTTTTTTTAATCTTAAAAAATGAAAATATTAGCGTAATTATAATATATATTTAGGTAACAATTGCTAAATGATAAAATATTTCTATATATTCTCGCCGATCGATATTTTATATATATATATATATATATATATATATATATATATATATATTTATGTATATATATATATACAGGATTGAGAGCCAAAGTTTCCTAGATGATTTTATCAAAAATCAATTACTTCCTTTTCGAAACTTTATAGGCTTGTAATAAGGTCTTGTAATTTTGCAATTTATGAACAAGATAAAAAATTAGCTTGAAATCTTGTCGAAAAAGAATGATTGAATTTTAATATCGTCTAAGAAAACTTTTGGCCCATTTAATAACTTTTAGCCTACCCTATATTATATATATATATATATATATATATATATATATATATATATTTTATAAAAACAAGAGAGAAAAACAAAAAAGAAAGCGAATAATCTACATAACGCGACACATTCACTTTTACTTTCTATTTACGAGTCTTTCAAAACTTTGGTGGTCAATGCTGCTGTTGCTTCTCTTCTCAATTAAATTTATAGCTTTTATTTATTTTTTTTTTTTTTTCACGAAAGCAAATCGAAAGCAACGAATTCGAGGGTGGTCCACTATCGGAAGAGCGGAACAGTGGTGGAGAGATGGGGTACGTTGCAGAAAAAACTTTCTTTTTTTTCCCTTTTTTTTCCATTTTCTTTTAACCCTCTTGATGTGCTATTTAGTTTACGTCTCATATGAAAAATATCTTTTCGTTATTAAAAGCAATTTTTTTTCTTTCTCTTTTTTTTTTGTTTTTTCCTTTTCTTTCGTTAAAACAACCGACTATGCTCTGTGACAAAGCAACGCGTCGTTTCGTTGGTAATAACGATCCACTTATCTTCAAGGATACAATGAATGTAAAAAAAAAACAAAGAGAAACGTGACAATGTACGCACGGGGATCAGTAAAAAGTTCTTAAGTGGGCCAAAATTGTCTAGACTTGTAATTTTACTGTCTGCCAAAAAAAAGAAAGTAAAAAAAAAAAAAAAAAGAAAATTAGCCTGAAACGAGCGATCTACCGAAAGAGATAACGATAGATGTGTTTTTCTGTTTGTTTTAAATCATCTAGGAACTTCTTTCAAACTCCCATCCCGTGTGTAATTATTATAATAAAATTAATAATAAAATGTAACGATAGTTGTAGAGAAAAAATCGTATTTCTTTTTCTTCTCCATCTTATTCAACCCTTTCTTAAGCAACAAACACTATTGGGTCGTTGCTTAGAAACGAAAAAAAATAAGACTCAATTCCAACTTGGAGAAAAAAAATGTACATATATTTATATATATATATATATATATATATATATATATATATATATATATATCAACAACTTTTAAGTAGATAATTAAAAAGCGCGATCAAAAGCTTCGTAAAAAAGAAAAAGAAGAGAACGAAAAGGCAAGGGAAAAAAAAATTATGATCGACGGTAAACGACTTGATAATAAGTGGATCATTTCTTAGACCTAATTCTGTGATTTCCATATACGCAGTCAGGCACGCTTATGTCATTTTCGTAATAGGCTCTAAAATAATCGCCACGCTCCAATTGTATCTCCCTAATCCGAACTTATTCATTAGGTACGCAGCATATCTCATATCCTCGAGAGACGTTTCTCTCGCTCCAACTAGACTTCGCTATTTTTTTTCTTTCTTCTTTTTCTTTTTTCTGTCCTTCCCCCCCCCCCTTTCGAAGTATAACCGTGAATCTTTAAGAGACTTTTGCCGAGGAATTCGAAAAACGGAGAAACAAAAAAAAATAGAGGAGAAAAAAAAGGAATTCGATGTTTTTCGTAACACATCGACCACTGTAGATCGATTTTATAACGGCTTAAGTACAACGAGAAGGAACTTTAATAATCGATTGAACGAATTTGAATGCTGGAACGATTCTTAAAAAAAGTAATAAAAAAAAAGGAGTTAAAAAAAAAACAAAATAAATAAAAAAAAAAAAAAGAAATGTAAAGAAAGAACGTGGATTTTTTTTTCTTTTTCCATTCCAATGAATTTCGAAGATAGGAGGGATCCTTTCTTTCGAACCCTTCCCCACCTCCCCACCCTTTCGGGAGGCCGAGGCGAGGGGGGCGGTCGTAAAAGAATTCGAAGGGAAAGAAAAAAAAACGAACAAAAAAATAAAAAATAAACGTTATCGGTTAATTGACGAAACGTCATTCTTGATTGGCACTGACCTCGATCCTAGTCGTGTCTGGTGCACCAAAGTAGATGCACCGAAAACTGCACGCAACAACATCTCTCATCAGGCAGCTTCCACCATTTTCTCTTCCTCGTTCGTTCAACCTTTAAGAAGAAAGCTGCGACGATCTGTGACGATTCTAAACAGATTCTCTCATCGTTATCAAACACAATATATATATATATATATATATATATATATATATATATATCGAATATATATATATATCGATAATCAAGAGCCTTCTTCCTTCGATGATAACGTTCGGAAAATTCCATTGGTTTTCTTCTTCTTCGTCTTCTTCTCTTCGTAGATAAAATACAATTTCGTTGGAGAGAGAAAGCAAAAAAAAAAGAAAGAGAAAAAAAATATATAAGAAGGAACAAAAAACAGGCCACGAATCTCCCATCTTTTTCTTTTCTTGTTCTTCTTTTCATGAATCTTCAAACGTAGCTTATCTCAAAGGAAGGAAAGAAAAATTGTTCGATTTGGGAAAAACGAGAGAAAGAGAGATAAACAGACAGTCAGATAGATAGATAGATAGATAGATAGATAGATAGATAGATAGATAGATAGATAGATAGATAGTTAGATAGATAAATAGACAGAAACAGATAAACAGATAGAAAGAGAGAGAGAAAGAAAAAGAGTAGATCGCACTCTATTTTCTATCTTCATCGATGATATAATGCAAGAAAATGAATCATCATCGCCATCGTCATCATCATCATCATCATCATCATCATAATCATCATCGTTATCGTCATCGTGTTGTTAATATTTCAAGATCGTTTTTCCTTCGTCGAATTCGTTCGATTCGTTTTCCTCTTCTTTCCTCATTATCATTCACAATAATCCTCCACCAAGCGGTTGATATAATATTTGCCATAAGCGCACACGTTTCCACCCCCCCCTCCCGATCTTCGTTCCCTCCCCCTCCCCCTCCACCGGGATCGTTTCCCTTCGTTCTCATTCGTTCCTTTTCCCCTCTTGTTTTCTCTCTTATCTCCTCTGGTCTCCTTTCTTTGTTCTTTTTGTTGTTATTGTTGTTGTTGTTGTTATTGTTGTTGTTGTTGTTGTTGTTGTTCCTTCACCTCCCCCTCCCTATCCGATTTACCAGGCCGAAGAGTGATCCGGGCACGATCGCGCCACCACTCCAGTATTCGGCTCGAACGTCGCGACGGGCGCGGAGGTTCGACGGATCTCGATCGGTTTCGAAACGGACACCCTTGTCGTCGTCGTCGTCGTCGTCGTCGTCGTCCCTCTCGAAACCACGTGACTGTTTCATGATAGATTCCTTTGATCCTCCTCGTCGTCGTCGCCCTTCTTCAAGCTCCTTTTGAGCTTATCGACGAGACAAATGTGAAACTTGTTGAGGGAATTCGAGCTGCCGGTCTTCGGTGGCGAGGAGCCGGTACTTTTGCTCGGGCTCTGTAGCGAGCTCTGCGATGCTCTCGAAGACGCTCTTGAGAAGTGACGAGAGGTCAAGGGTATTGAACGATGGGCCGGCGATGTTAAAAAATCCGAACCCGGTGACGTGGACAATGACGGACCCGCGGACTTCGAACATTCCGATACCTGTAAAACACGTTAACTTTTGACCAAAACGCACACTTTTTTTCGTGATTCCCCTTACGCCGTTTTTATTCGTCTAAATTAGCCGTTCCTACAACTTGTTTTATCTTTTTTTGAAATCACGACCGTTACCCCTCGCTTTTAAGCTATAGCGTATGTTCTCGTAGGTTCTTAACTTTTTTTTTTTTTATTATTATTATCATACTTCATAGATCATTTACCGTAACCGATATATATATATATAAATATATATAACTTTTGCAGGAAGCAACTGTTATCGAAAGGTGCAACAACGTTCAAGAAATGAAATGACCATCCCTCCCCGTCGCAATCGGACGATTATTGAAAAATAAATTTACGTAACCTTATCGCGAACTTAATCCTCCTTTATAATCGTCCCAAGTTCGAGTGTTTATTTAATGAATTGCCAGATTGCAACGAACGTTTCAATAAATTACAATTTATTGATTGTACGATTTACGAGGAAGAAAAAAAAAGAAAGGAAGCAGAGAAAAGGAAAGTAAACGACAACGAGGGTAAACAAAAATAAGCTGATCCCTCGGATAATTTTCGACTACGATTCGAATTCAATTAAAATGTTAACATCGAATCTGCATGTGATTGAGCTCCATCGAGAATAAAATCGTTTTCAGGTAGGCCGACGATGGATCCACCAATCATCGAACTTGAACCTTCACACGAGTATCTATTTTAATTAGAAAGCGGGGTGGTTAACCACCGCCAGACAGCTGGTGGTGTGTTCATTCAATCTATACGTTCTATTTCGAACGAAATAAGCAAGTGATAATAGATAAGATAATGATCTATAGTAGAAATTATGATATTGAGTAGCGATATTATATTTGGAGAGATAACAAAATTTAATATCGGGCATATGGAAGAGGGAGAGAGAAAGAAAAAGAGAGAGAGAGAGAGAGAGAGAGAGAGAGAGACATAGAGAGAGAAAGGGGAAAAGAGAGAAAGAGAAAGAGAAAAAGAGAGAAAGGAAAAGAGAAAGAAAGAAAAGAGAGAGAGAGAGAGAGAGAGAGAGAGAGAGAGAGAGAACACATTGACGCCCGTGACCACGCACTCGCAAGAGAGTGCAAGGTTACGCGAGACTATTAGGTTCGCCAGCCATGCGCAAGTAACACTTCCCTCCTTTTACCATACATTGCGTCTCGTGCGCAAGGCCGTCGCCGGTCTCGATACCACCATACATCGCTGGTGTAAGTAACCATGTAACCCATTCTACGGGATATCTCGTATACGCACATCTTCAGTGGTTCTCGATTCTCAACCATAACGAAAAATTTAATTAATTTGGTCCCTCTTTTTTTTCTTCCTTATTTTTTTTCTTTCGTTTTTATTTATTTTTTTATTTTTTTATTTTTTTTTTTTTTTTATCTAATCAACACAACAAAAGGTAATACCAAAGTGAGAAAATACCGTTTACGCGTACTCGTTCACTGTTTCTCGATTCTCCGGAAGAGATTTTATTTAATTCCTTTTTTTTTGTTTCTTCCTTTTTTTCCCTTCTTCTTATTCTTTTTCATTTGTTCGTCAAGTGAATATCCCGACGTGAAAATAAGTTTTTTCTTTTATTTTTTATTTTTTTTTCTTTGTACATTACATTCAACCATGCTAAATGCCGTAAAGGATATGGTAATCGTGATACAATCGAGGAAAAAAAAATATATTGCGAGATATTAGACGGGACTTGCGTAATATCGTGAAAGCGTAAAGTAACGTAGGTACGTACGTAAGTAAATATGTACGTTAAGTACGTAAGTACGTAAATACACGCGTATCTGTATTGTCTCAATATTCTCTCTCTCTCTCTCTCTCTTTTAGAATGAGATGGAATTAGTAAGAAATTGAATTAGAAGAAAACCAATCGTATTTATTCGCACCAACGAAAACGACGAGCGAGATTTAAAATAAACTTAAAATGACTAGGAAATGCGTGTACGTATCATATCCTCTGTGAGATACTCGGTACACACACACACACACAGACACATGTATGTATATATATACACATGTAATTGAGTCAACTCTCCCTTTCTCTTGCTCTCCATTAAGAAGAACGTATATATTATACGTTACGATTTTGAAACCACTTGTACCATTACTACTTCATTTTTCTTCTCTCTTATTTTTTCTTTACTTTCTTTCGTTAATTCGAATTTTCTACTTGTATAGATTCAGGTATAATTTTTTTTTATTCGTTCTTTTTTTTCAGCGTAAGATATATGTATATACATGTATGTGTGTGTGTGTTTGTTTGTTTGTGTTTACTCACCTTTCTACTGCGACAGGCACGAGGATTCGAACATTCGGAAGATCTACGGCTTCGATTGGTTTTATAAATGTCCCACTCATTTTTCATCACAGGCATCATAAACGCCATCTCTGTTGTTGTTGTAGTTGTTGTTGTTATGACAATATGCGCGCAGATTCCTTTTTTTTTTCTTTTAAATATATTTCTTTTACCTCCCTTCTCTTGCCTTCTTTTATCCTTCGCTTTCCTCTCCCTCTCTCGCTTTCTCTCTCTCTCTCTCTCTCTCTCTCTCTTTCCTTCCCTCACTCCCTCCTTCTCCTCACTCTTTCAAACGTAACTCCACGCGCCTTTCGTCTCTAGAAAGTTCAAAACGACTCTGCGAAACTTCGTGGCGGCGGCAGTGGCGTTGACTGTGTCGATGTTGTTGTTGTTGTTGTTATTGTTGTTGGTGGTTGCGAGGATAGAGAGATAGAGAGAATAAAAAAAAGGAGGACAAGAGAAAAGAAATTTTTGTTTAAACTACGCTTAAATAATTATTTCGATTCTCGAGGAACAATTTCTCAACGTACGGACCGGAGCGGATAACAATATTCGTGTTTTTCCGTATTATACAACCGTCGGCCGGATTTCGAAAGTCGTTATTCTTTTCTTTTCTTTTTTGCCTTCCCCCTTCGAGCTTCCTTAGAGCGTAAAAATAAAAAGGAAAGAGGGGAAGAAAGCGTATCGCGTTCGTTTCAACGTCGACGTCTCTCGGCTCCTTGGCTGCTCGGCGGGTGCTCGCTCGGGTGCTCGAATGCTCGTCCGTTGAATCCAATTATCGTCGTTAACTCGCGATGGTGTTATAAATCAACACCTTTCTACGAGAGGACTTTTGCAAAGTGAAATAATTCTTTTTAAAACTCTTCCACCGTTTCTCTTCCTTTACTTCTTCTTCTTCTTCTTCTTCTTCTTCTTCTTCTACTACTTCTTCTTCTTCTTCTTCTATTTTTTCGTCTTCGTCCTCGTATTATCCTTCTTCTTCTTCTAATCAAAAATTACCGGCTGTCCTCGACGTTGACTACTTCGTTTGATCGACTGGAAAACTGCATGTATGTACATATATATATATACACATATACATATATATATATACGCGTGTTCGTATGTATTTCGCGCGTTTAGCCTTTTCAAGATCGTCCGACGTCAACAGTCCAATCGGTTCGACGGTCCGCTACAGAATGAGCACGCTGAGAGGGGGGCGACCGTGTTGGTAGGTGTTTGACGGCGCCTAAGAGTGGGGGGTAAGGTACGGAAGACGATTGGAGGATCGCGAGGCGGGACAGCTACTACGTCATCCCTTACCATTGATTTTCCAATGTTGATACACACTACGGCGTGTGACGTCGTAGTGTTTCGGATTGATTTTTTTTTCTCTTTATTTGTTTTTTATATTTTCTTTTTTTTGTTGTTCTTTGTTTTTTTTTGGCGTTCCTTCTTTTTCTTTTTTCTTTTCTTTTTTTTTCTTCTTTTTATTCTATGTGGTTCCTTCTGGATCCCTATGTAAGAGTTCAACTAAGTACTTATATGTATGTGTGTGTGTATATATATATATATATATATATATATATATGTATGTATGTATATATATTAACGTAACTAAACGTATCGAAAGGCGGAATTAGGCTTGATCAGCTTAAATTAATCGTTAAGATACCTTAGGATCGTTTTTCAATTTTGTTACGATACGACGCTACGAGAGTTGGACTTACCTTGATCGATGCGACCAGAATAAACGACTTCAAGGTCAAAATTTAATCTCGTCGCGACTTTAATAACTCCTAATAGAACGAAATGGATATGCCATGCGGATTGTATAAACAAACAATATCTATGTACATTGGTGGATTTACTTTTTTATTACTATAATAGTCGGGGAGGGGGCAGGGAAAAAAAATATGAAGAAATCATCTAATTATCATATTTTTAGCAACGATCGCGATAAATCAAGGTAATCTTACCTACCATCTTACGTAATAACATGAATTATAATTCAATGACATCGCTCCGTTGAAATGACATCCCTGCAATTAATATTCTCGTAGTAATTCGTATCTACTTGCGAGATTCTGACATTCAATAATATAATAATTGTAGGAAAGTGACGAGACGTTAATACCGTACACGAATTTCAGATTTCTACTATTACCTACTAAACAGTTGCGATGGTAAACTTGTCTCGAATGTTTATTGAATTAATATTTTTCTGGTTAAAAAATATTGACAATAGATCTCTGAACAATTCATTTTATCCGATTGTCCAGTAAATGTCATAATATATCATAATTATTTAGTTGTAAATTATTGATAATTTATCGACTCACTAAAATAATGGAAGCAATATTTTTTATACGCGTTACCACCTATCGATAAAGTAGGTAATTCTAATACGTATATGAAATATTATAATTACGACAATTATTTTTATATTCTTTTTTTTAACTATTTCTTCTTTACAAATTATGTGGTATAAATCAAAAACAAAAAGCAAATAATATTACTATAGGAAATGATAATTTAAATATGTATAATGAAGAAACAACGTGAAATCGTTTTGTTATAATTAATTATTTTTGTAAACATAACAAATATAAATGTATATTTGGGATTACAATGTGTACACTCAAAATAGAATAAATATTTCAATCTGAAAATATATCCACTTTCAAACAATGAAAGATTTTTAGATGTGCGTAGCAAATATTTATTAAAAAAATATAACTTGAAATAGACTCCAAACATTCCCTTTCGCTTTACTATGTATGTATATGTATGTATTATAATGGCAATTGTGTATTTTGTACGCTTAATTGATAATTAAAACATCCAAGTCTTACCATAGTCCTGCTACAGTAAGATTTAAGTATACGGATATTATTCTAACATAAGTAAATCAATTTTGTTGCGTACATATAAACGTTAATATAAATACATACATACATCATATATATATATATATATATATATATATATATATATATATATATAATATGTCGTTTTGTATACACGTATATGCCTGCATATAAATAACAATCAATAATATTTACAAGGAATGTATGATTGGAAATACTTTGCGACATATTTTGTTAACACAAATTGGAACGTACTTAAATAATTCTTTTTTTTTCTGTTTCAATAGCATAAATGGCCCTATTAAGAATAATATGAATGTATTTATGTTAAAGTGTTTGTAAAATGATTATATGCATTATTAATAGTAAGCAAGATATAGACATGCAGAGTAAAATTGGCAGCTTAGACAAATTAACGATAAACCTACGCCATTGTGTGCGATGTAACGGATGGATAATAGTTCCCAAGTTAATGCAATATCAAAGAAAATAAATATTTCATTGAGTTGGTTTCTCAGTTGGTATTGGAATACCAAAATAGACCCTGAGTTGTTCAAGAAAGAGAAAGGTAAGAACCGTTTGAGGGGCTAGTCGTACGAATGCTGGTACATAGCCCTGTAATAATTTTGAATCGATATAATATAATAACATTAAATATTAAATAAATATTATTATTACGCTTTTTCTGACATAAGATTTATATTTTGACTTACCTTAAAGAAAGCTAGTGGTCCAAGCTTGGCAGTATATAAAAAGAGATCTGCAAAATTCTGTTAAAATAAAGAAGAAGAACAAAAAATATTAAAAATATTAATCATTAATAGCGATGCTAAATCCATATAAAATATTAATATTAATACCAACCTTGAATTCTCCGACCTTTGCATTCATTGCACGTGTTTTTAAGACATCCAGTGGTTGTGTTAGCGTTGTAGCTACAGCTCCCTTGTTTAAAAAGGGAAATGAGTAATATACGGGTAATATATGGGTAATAAGAAGAAAGTAAAAAAATTAGATCTTACCGCGCATACGCTTGAAATTATGTGGGTGGTAGGATTATCTGTAAAATAACCGCTTGACAATAAAATCATTTTAATCTGATCATAAAAGCTCAATTGTCCTATGGTCATTAGTATTGCTCTTCCAGTTGCAGTAGAGCAACCACTAAATAAACGTTGTACACCTTCTTCTTGAATTACTCGAATTAATCCATTTATAGCATGTTTGTAACTGCATAATAAAACAACAAAAAAATCATTCAATTAATTTCTTATTTCTGTCATTTGTGCTCCTCATGGATATTATTACTATTATATAAAAGTTAAGTATTTTCATTACTTACTTTCTCCTAAGGTTTGGCGCTAACTTAATGTCATTTTGCATACGCACATTAATCAAATCTCCTGGAGTACCCACAATTCCGCCAGCAGCTCCCGCGCATCCAGCCAAAAGCAGCTTCAGATAAAACGGCGTAGGATTCCCAGGTGTTTCTAATGCCTGCTTAGCTATCTATATATCAAAAATAAAATATAAAAAAAAAATTATATACATATATCATCCTCAAATAATAATTCTTAGATACACATGAATTTTTGTATATAAATATAAAGAAAAAAAAAATAAATGAATATGTGTACCTCGTAAGCTCCAAATCTTGTTGTAGAATATGTAAGTTGACGAAGTAAAGATGCGGTAAGACCATTATATAAAGCCAAAATACCCTCCCTTTTTATTATTGTAATAGTAGAACGCACTACAGATATTTTACCTTCTTGTTGAGTTTGCATATGTACCTGCAGTTGTACCACTGCTTTATTTTTATTTTCCATCTCATTGTATTTAAAATAATGTAAAATAGTACCTTGAGCAAATCTAATGGATGTGTAATACAAGCAGCACCAGCTGAAGCAAATCCTCCAAAATACCAGCGCGATAATTTTTGTATCTCTGTCATCTTGTCCTTTTTTGAATTGTAACTATAAACAAAAAACACAAAAATCAATATAAAATTTAACATAAAAATAGGATTGAGATAAATAATAAGTTTATAAAAAATTATATAAACAAACTTACACTTTCTTTTATTATATATAATATCTATACATTTTCCAATAAATTCATGATGTTCAATTTAATATAATTAAATAATAATTTGAGATGTGCATACATATGATGCTGAAAATATACAAGATACGATTAATTAAAATAACAATTTGGTGATAAACATGATAAAAAAAAAATTAAAATAAATTTTTTATATGAAATAAAAATAAATGCACATGATCGTCATGCAATGTGGAAAACAAGATTTTTACAAATATTTCATCCTTCAATAATTAAACAATTACACACACACACACACACACACACACACAATTGAAAAATAGATTTTTGAATAGAATATCTAGTAAATTTGATAAAAATTTACTTAATCATATCACTCTTTTAAACGTATGTATAATGAGTAAGGTCATAAAAATTATAGTATGCTTTTATAAAATAGTAAGATAAGAAAGATAATAAAAGTAGATTATCATAAAACACGTGATATTATATACGCGCGCTAGAATAGTCGTATATACGTATATACATATATACGTATAATCTATAATGCATCAAGTATATATTTAAAAAAAAAATATTTTATATCAAATAGAGAATATAAAAATTTCATAAAATAATATGAACACACACCGCACACGCATACGCACACGAAATAAATGTTTACTTAAGGGTATATATATGTATATATATATATATACATATTTTCTATACGATATAAAATAAAGAGAAAATAAGAGGAAATGAAAACTATGCTTACAATTCGTTTTGATGGTAACGAAAATTACATATCACTACGAGCGGATATCCCTGGAGGGGAAGTGAACTCCAACTGACGTAATCTATTCGCGGTATTCGGCACAGTTCCTATGGTCAAACTCCAGAGCTGCGTGGCTTATATATTTATATATATATATATATATATATATATTAATGTATATATGTATGTGTGGTATGTCATGATAAGAAGCGCACGCATCAGCTGATGGTTAACATGTGAATAATACATATAATACATATATAGTATATGCGCGCGCTAGAACTTTACTTTGGCACATGTTACCCTGATTAAGAAATTATTTTTAAAACGTCTGTATTTGCTCGCATCGATAATAATATAATTTAATAATATTCCAAATAACCTTATTTATTTTTATTTCGATGACAACGATTTAAATAAACATAACACGCAATTCATCTCTACGTGAAATATTTAATTAAAATAAATACACACGTCTAATGATTTACTTTAATAAGTTGCAATTATAATAACCTAATTAAATTAACGTTTTGTGACTCCTTTTTATTCTTTTTTGTTAATTAATTAATTAAAAAGAAAAATCGATACGACACGTTCAACTGTTTCATATTATTTATTTATTAGAAAAGGATACAAGGTAAAAAGTAATGGCGCGAAATTATATATTTGATTGCAATAGCTAGTGGCGCCACCTGAGAGATGAAATAAATGGCATTGTTAACTTTACCTAGTTTCTTCGACAAAGCTGCAGTTTTCAATCATTTGATTTAAGTTTCTTTTTTATTATTATTTTTCGTATAAAAATAATAATTTGTATGATAATTCATTGTTTATATTACATTATGCAATTCAGATAAATTCATTTGCAAAAATGAGTAATGTTTATATTCAAGAACCTCCTACAACAGGAAAGGTTATTTAACATTCTGTAACGTTGAACAAATTAATTGAATCGACTCTTTTTGTATATAAATATTTCTTTATTTTATAAGGTTCTAATGAAAACATCCGTTGGGGATATAGAAATAGAATTATGGACAAAGGAAGCTCCAAAAGCTTGCAGAAATTTTATTCAATTATGTATGGAAAGTTATTACGACAACACGGTATTTCACAGAGTTGTTAAAGGATTCATAGTTCAAGGCGGGGATCCAACAGGCACAGGAGAAGGTGGAGAAAGTATATATGGTTCTCCCTTTAAGGTACAAAATAAAGTTAATCATTGATAAATGAGAATGTCTATTAAATGAGTCAATTTTAGGATGAGTTTCATACAAGATTGCGATTTTGTCGCAGAGGTCTCCTTGCTATGGCTAACGCCGGCAAGGATGACAACGGTTCACAATTCTTTTTCACGCTTGCTGCTACGCCAGAATTACAAAACAAACATACTATTTTTGGCAAAGTTATTGGAGAGACTTTGTATAACATGCTTAAACTTGAAGAAGCTCTTGTAGATGAGGTAATATAACTATATTTAATTGAAAAAGTCATATAAAGATATTAAACGATATATAAATATTTAATTATCATTTTATTTTTTAGAACGATAGACCTCTTTATCCACAAAAAATATTGAAGACAGAAATTCTAAACAATCCATTTGTGGATATTTCACCGAGAATAGAATCTAGAAAGAATAGCGATCTGAAAGAAAGTAAGAAAGAAAAAAAAACTGGAGTAAAGTAAGTAGCAATCAAACTTTTCATATTTCCTTTTAAATATAGTAACATTGACATTGTTCTATAAATAAGGTAAAAGTAAACATATTATATATATTTTAATGATTATTTTCACAGAAATTTTAAGTTATTATCTTTTGGAGAAGAAGCAGAAGAAGATGAAGAAGAATCTGTAATTTTGAATAAGCAATTAAATAATAAATCGAAATCAGCACACGATCGTTTGTCAGATCCTAAATTAAGTTCACAACCTGTAATTGATTCCACTGAACCACCAAATAAAAGATTAAAGGAATGTGATGTCGATTCAGAAAGTGACAATGATACATCCCAATCTTCTGAAACAATGGCTGCCATGGCAAAAGAAAAATTGTGAGTTGAAATTACATATTAAAAAAAAAAATAGTAAAATTTAATATCATTTAATTTATTTTATTAATTTTATTTAATACTTGTAGAGAAGTGACCGAAAGAATAAAAAATAAATTGAAAGAAGGTAAAAAAACGAGTGATTCCAAAGAAACTGATCCTACTAAAGTAAATGGTGATGATGATGATGTAAAAGAAGAGGAGGAGGAATATTATTTTGGAAAAGAACTACACGAAGAACGTAAAAGAAAAATGTACGTACATATACATGTGACACAATTGCAAGTATTATTTAATAATATTATATATAAACTTACTATTCTATCTGTGATAACAGGAATGCAATTAAAAAAGAAATCCGTGACTTAAAGCGCACTGTTCAAAACGAAAAGAAAGAAAAAGAAGCAGATAAAAAACTTGAGGATGATAAACAAGAACAGAAAAGAAAACAAAGTGAAATATTGAAGGATTATTTACAAACTCAAGAAGAATATAAAAAAGCTAAACAGAAATTACCTGCAAAGGGTAAAAGACGTGAGGATTTTACTCTAAATCTTCTAAATAAGTTCAGAAATAAACTTCAGGACACTAAAGAGTGTACAAAGGGCAACACAAGTACAACAAATGAAGAAGAATCTAAGGACGATGAGGATGACGAGTTATGGATGGCACATATCCTACGTTGTGAAGAAAAAGCCCCTGTACTTGCAAAGGATGCTAGTACGAAGAATGATGATTGGTTTGAAATTTATGATCCACGAAATCCATTGAATAAACGTCGAAGAGGAGAATCAACAAATAGTTCAAAAGATAGTAAAAAAGACAAAAGTCATTCACGCCGAAGATAAATATAAATATATATATATTATTTTATTTGTAAAATAACATTAACTATATATGTTATATTGTATATAATTATAGATTATATCTCCTTTTTTTATCCTTTTATTTTTATTTGTTGCAATTGTATTTTTTACCAATTTGATCAAACATTAAATCGCCGCATTGCGTCCTATACATTGAAAACAACGCCACGTAGCGGTAAATTCACGAACTTAGAAAAACACTGAATATTTTCTAATATAGAATTTTAATAGATCGACTATTTATTCGATTTTACTTTGAAAGGATATCTTTAATATCTTCTAATATTTTTTAGTACCAAAGAAATTTTCAGGATCTGGAAAATTTTAGAAAAAAAAAAAACTGGACCTACTATTAGGGAGAATTCATTGAACATATCTGACAGCACTGTTTTCTAGTTCTCTTAGCTTAGACGATGACAAGCCATCATGGCACGCGGTCGGAGGTGTGTTTTAAGTCATATAACAAATTTATCGTGATAATACAAACCATGCCTTCTTTTTATTAATCCCTTTTTTTTTTAATTAAGTTTATACGCTTTTCTGCTTGATTTCTTGTGTTTCATCGATTAAAAAAAAAAAAAAAACGAGACAATGGTGAAATTAACAGAAGAAATGATTGTGGCACGTACACGAATGTCCGATTTTTCTGCCGTAAAGAAGCTCAATTGCTGGTATGCATTAAAAACAACATTTTTTTCTTCCCTTAAATAAGTCATCTGTATAAATAATTGAATATAAATTAACTGATCAATTTGAATTTTTTTGTACTATTGTGATCAGTATAATCCAGTGATCTCATTCCCAACTGATTTCATATACTATAAATTTGAACTATTATATATATTATTGTAAATATGAAAAATAATATTTAGACAATGTTTAGAAGATTAAATAATTGAGAATTACTTTATATTTATAATCTATATTAAGAATATATACATTAATATAGAAATCACAAAATCTTGTGAACATTATAATAATACATCAATGATATTAATAGCATTCCAGGTCTGTTTCGTAGACTTATTTTGTATCATTTTATTTTAATATACTAATATCTCTATGAAAGAAATACAGACTA
This sequence comes from Dolichovespula sylvestris, assembly GCA_918808275.2. Taxonomy (NCBI): domain Eukaryota; kingdom Metazoa; phylum Arthropoda; class Insecta; order Hymenoptera; family Vespidae; genus Dolichovespula; species Dolichovespula sylvestris. The sequence goes on along the minus strand of OU964986.1, from coordinate 1,403,472 downwards.
TTAGAGAAACCTATTATTGTATATAATTTGTCGACAAGAAAATGTTTTATTTGTTAATAAGGCTACAATATAAATAAAACAGTATTAGAGTTAATACTTTTATTATAGGGGATCGGAATTAACAGATGTAAGCATTTTACGTGAAATGGAAAATGTGGAAGTATTATCATTAAGGTAAGTTTTTTTATAAAATAATTTATATATGTATACATGTATATTGTAACAATTCACATCGAATAATAACGCAAAATAATGAAATTAAAAAGATTAAAAAAAGGCTGGAAATAACAGCAAAAGAAAATTTAGTTAGAAATATAAAATGGTTGGGTCGTATGAAAAAAATGTATAAAAATCGAAAAATCTAACGTAGTATCTTAACCGTTAAATTTAAAATTAAAAAAAATGTTAAACTCGTTATTAGACAAGAAAAAGGTTAAATCAAAATTTCGAAGAGATATCTATATCGATTCGTAGAATTAGGTTAATTTTTCTAAATACCTACATACAAATTCAAGGAATGCGTTGCAACTATTGATACGCGATCGCGGGACTTCATAAGAAATCGACAAAGTCGAAGAGTGAGATAATCCATTTACCGCAATAAAAGCCAATTTAAAAGAAAGATGTGTTATTTCAAATGTACCCTTTCTCTTTTTTTTCTTTCTCTCCTATCAATTTTGAAATTAACACAAACGATTAGAATTATTAGAATACAGATTAGACTAAGTGAAATGTTACAATATATATACATACAAGACATTCGAACTAACCTTTCATTTATATTACTTAGATTGTATTAATAACTATTAATACAATCATTAAAAAAATCTTTATTTGAAACTAACTTTTATATTGTATGAAGTAACAATGATTATTATCCAGTCCTACTATGGGCATGTTTGGTACACACATGTACAGTCATATATACCACCCACAACATTAAAACCTGTTCCACCCACATACTAATTTTACTTGCAACGTCATAATGTAAATGTTAATCATACGTATTTGTAGTTTCTTGTTTATTAAAATTAATATGAATGTATGTATAATGCATGTGGAAATTTTAAATTTTTTTCTATATTTCTTATATTAATTATTCATATTATTTTGCTATAGAGCTACATATCAAACTTTATGTATTTTTATTTGCAGTGTGAACAATATTGACACGCTTGCTGATTTTCAATATTGCCACAATTTGCGAGATCTATTTATTAGAAAAAATAATATTAAAGATCTGAATGAAGTTTGTTATCTTCAAGAGTTACCCAATTTAAGGAATTTATGGCTTGGCGAAAATCCTTGCGCAGAAAAAGAAGGGTACATATTTTGTAAAATTATAATATGCATTTTACAAGCATATCGTTATAATAATCTGATATGTATATTTAACAGTTATCGATTGACCGTTCTTCGAGCTTTACCAAATCTGGAAAAGCTAGATGATAAAGTAGTAGCCCCGGAAGAAGTACAAACTGCATTGTCAAGAGGCCGAGTACTTGTACATCCGCTTGATATGGACGCATCTCCACCACAATCAGAAATGATTAGCCCAGAGGTAAAAATACAAAATAAAAATAACATCTATATTTAACATGATTCGTTTCAATTATGAATTTATTTAACCAAACTTCCTCATAAAAAACCTTAACATATTAAATAAACTGTAAAAGGTGCATTTGTGTTAAGGCTAATTATATATTTATTATAAATATAATGTCGAGAAATCTCACTAACAAATTTTATTATGTTTGTTAACCCATTACAAATAAGGAAGTACCTGTTGAGTATATTGAAGAAACACGTGTGGAAAAACATAGGAGATATAGTTCATCTAGCGACCAGGTAAAATGTTTCTAATTCATTTACATAATTATATTTTTCTCTAATACTGCTTCTAACTTGTCAATATCATAATTCATAATTATTTTTCATATGAGAATTATAAAAAAAATAAAACTAACGTTTTTTTAATATAGTATTGTTTACCATATACAAATGTGATATAATCTTTTTTCAGAGAAGTTATGATGAAATGCATCATACACAAGAGGAATATCATGATCCTGACAGAAGAAATGCAAACTGTAAAACATTACCTCATCATTACACTCAAAGCAATCAGTACACATATGAGGTAAGTTTATAACTTATGAAAAATGTTGTTAATTTAAGACTAAATTATTAATTAGAAAAAATTTAAATAACGTGTAATTTATGTGTTCCGACGATATCTTCTATTTTTATTACTATTTGAATAATGTTATACTAACAGCTCCATAATGGGCAATCAAAAAGTCAGAATAAAGATGAGAACATGTGTACAGAATCACGCAGTTACATTGAGACTATGGCTACTAACACTATTGATATACCTAAGGTATTGTTATAGCAACTGCACATAATTTGCAAAATGCTATTATTCATCTAGACAAATTTGTAGTAATACATAACAATGTCATAACAATTTGATTTAACACTATAGTCATGCAGAACATCAAAGTCATAACATAAAAATTAATCATTTTATATTACTAACTGATTATCTGAACCATAGATTGAGAAGGAGAAAAAAAATAGAGACCATATCTGTTATCTAAGTGTAGTATTAAAGCTCAAAATGTGAAATGTGCTGAATGATTTTGTCTTGCATTTAGTTCAGATAATCAACCGTATATACACAAAGCATAAGATAATACACTTCATTAAATATCATATTCTTTTTAGTCAGGATATTGTTTTCTTAAATTAAAACTCTTAAGTTGTGTTAAGCATGTTTATGATTTATCGTGTTAACAACACGTGTTAACAACCTACGATATTTATTTATTCTCTGCCATAAAATACAAACTATAAAGAATAATATTGCAGGATACCGATGATCAACCGGCAGTTTCAAGACATAATGGAGATTATGACGAGAGACGAGCGTATTCCGAATATGTTAATAATGACGCGTCCCAACGTTCATATACATCGCCTTCACCACGTACTCAATATAGCGTTAAATATGAAACTCAAGAAGATAATCGCTTCGAGAGGAATAATTACGAGTATGACGATAAGAGGCAGATAGAATGCGATGAACCATTACCTCAACCATCATCTCAACATAGACGAATGCCTGCTCATCATAATACTGAAAGGGTCAGAATTAAAAGTCAATATGTAAAAAATAAATATATATTTAAAAAATGTAATTTAATTTGTAGTAATTAGAGATCTGATTTAAAACAGGAAGATATAAGTCAAGTGCCCGGCTGGGTAAGACATTCCGATAAAGAGAAATGTAGACCACAATTTCACTATCATAGGCGGCCAGTTACAAGGGTATGTAATGCATAAAATTACAAATCTTTCAACTTATAATACACCTCTTACAAATAAGTAATTGTTTTAATATTTTAGAACTCAAATATACTCTCTGCCGTATTATGCCTAGTCAAAGAATTAGACTATCCCAGTTTGGAAGTAGTAGAAATGGCAGTTAGAAATCGAATGGATGAATTAGAAGAATGATGTTTCTGACGCCGTCCCCAAAATCTTCAGGGGACGGTTGCCTTTTCACGCGTTGGCAGTATTTCCTCTATTCCAAGTCCAGAATTTTCGGACTCGCTTGACTCCAATCAGTGCATCGATAATGATATGAATTTTAATATCGAACATCGTGTATGTAATCATTATGGCACAGATGAAACCAGTGAAAAATCACAAATGCAGAGAAATGGATCTAACGAGAATTGTAATTTAAATCGAAATCAAAAAAATTTCGTTACCGTCGATTCAAATCTTAGGTATATTAAAAATAATCCACATACATACAAACTACGGGACTCTGGATCAGATAATTTGACAACAACAATTAACAGTGAACCAAAAAGATCAAACGACGTTAGAAGAGTAGCAAGCAGTGACAGTATCCCCCGTGGTAATAATAGTGTTGTATATTTCAATCAAGGAAGTAAAGACCCAAACCAAGATTGTATGAGGCGATCAAAAAGTCCTGATGTTAGAAACACGATAATGCCACTTCGTTACATTCAGTCATCAAAAGGAACTTGGACGTACAACTTGTAAGTCAAATAATAGAGTAGATTGTTTCTTTCTGTCTGCGATAACATAAAATGTTTTCAGAGACAGGTCATACAATTAATGAAGATAATAATAAAAGGGTACTTAACTATTACTTCTAAATAACAAAGTAAATCATTGTAATGTGTGCATGATGGTGCATTATATGTTCCCTTTATAAGTTAAGGAAACATTGTTCCAGAACAACAGTATTTATTGTACTTATCAAACGTTTATTATTATAAATTATACAATGGACAAATTTTTTCAAAAATATCAATTAATCATGCTTTGGATTAGAAAATTTTAGTATACACATACAAAGTTTAATTTTGTTATCATTCTAGCAAGATTAATTAAATAGGTTTCATATTACTATCAACAAAAAAAAAATGCCAATAGAATAGAACATCTATGTAAAATACAAATATCAATATTGATGGTAGAGTAAAGAAAAATTTTGTTCTGAAAATGATGTTTCCCTAGATCAAAAAGCATAAAAGGTGCAGCTTATATGTGTGATAGTTAAAAAGTTAGCAAATTCAACAAATTTAAGACTTTGTATAAAATGTTACGATTCTCTATGCTTGTGTGCAATATATTATATATATATATATATATATATATATATATATATATATATATATATATAAAGATCTGGTAAAGATAATTATCGGCAGAAAAGTTAAATGTCTATATTTGCAATGCCTAACTGTAGAAAAGCTTCCATATATATATATATATATATATATATATATATATATATATATATATATATATATATATATTCTCTATTTTAATATGTATAAAAATCATTTAGTATAAAAAACTAATCATAGCATAAATTATAAATATAAAAAATCGTAATATTATGAGCAGACGAGATTCAGTGCTTATTAATAATTCGATAAATATATTAAAAAATAGATTTATGGATCATGTAAAAAGAACTACTTAAGAATTATAGTAAAATGATATATAAAATTCCAAGACAAAGTAAAGAATATATTGATGTTTAAAAAAAAAAGACGCATTAGAAATAATTAACTATAGACTGATATGCAGAGGAGATATAAATTATAGAAAAACTACCTTATATTGTATATTATTTAAATGTAAAATTAAAAACTAATCTTTCTATATAACCAAAAGAAACTTCAATACATAACAAGAAATTAATTATTTATGATATATATATAAATAGTCTTGTAAGAAATTTTTTAAATGTAATGCAATATTTTTCCTTAATCCCAGCCGTCCAGCTTATATCATTAAATGATTTAAATTCATCATTATTAATATTTACAAAATTACAATTATTATTGTTGTTGTTATAATAATTATAATTATAACAGATAATGTTGCTATTGTATTATCATTATCATTTTAACTTCTGTTTTGAAATCTATGTCATTGTTTCATAATTTTTGTATAATGTAATGATCAAAATAAGATTGTATTATATTACACAAAGATTTCATGTAAATGAGTTATTTAATCATGTTGCAAAATGTCTATTTTGTTTCTACTTAAAATTGTAAATCCTATGAAACTTCATTTTTGTTATATGATAAGGAAGCTTCTAAGAAAAAAAAAAATTGACGATTAATGATATTTTCTTAATTAATTAACATTTTTAAGTATTATAAGATATATATATTTAATATTTCCAATTTTATATTGCATCAAAGAAAAAAGAAATTTATTATGATATATATTACTGCAATAAGTTATAAAATCAAATGTGAAATTATTTCAAATCGTACATAAACCTATATTCATGTATGCTTATAGGCATCTAAATTGCACAAGAGTGCAAATTGATGGTTTTGAGATCAAATAATTCAAGATATATTAATTAATTAAAAAAATAAAAAATGTTTTAGACAAAACTTATATAATTTTTAAATTCATATAAAATTATACAAGTTTTAGTATTAATGTAAAAGTGATATCTACGTGAATTAGATTTTTTTTTTTTTTTATTGCACATTCAATAGTTAATTGATAATAACAAATACTTAAAAAAACATCAAATTATATAATCATAATATACAATACATTATTCTTTCACTACTTATAAAAAAGTCATCAAGCCTAAAATCATTAGAACATTAGAACTGATATGATAATACTTTTGTACATTATAATTAGGGTAAAGATTTTATATTAAGAGTTTTAGTTGGTTTTAATAAATATTCCGAGCGCAAACTTGCCTAGTTTAACACTTAACTACTATCCTTAACCTGAATGAATATGTAAGAACATTTTCAAATTCTATAATATTTATTCTTTATCCATGTACCATTGTTCTGTTGTTTAGAATGAGTTAGAAAATTTATAGGATTTAAAAGATTTAATTGCATTTGTATACATAAGAAATAAAAATTATATGTTTTTGTCTGAAACATTTTTCTGTAAATGAAAAATCTGTAAAATAATCCAAAACAAATATATATTCTATGTTTATATGTTTATATAATGTATGATATACTATATTAATGTTATATAGAAATCACAATATCTTATTTATTAGGGAAGACTTAAACGAATTAATTTGTTGTTATAAAAATACAAATTATTAACATTGTAAATGAAAAAAAAAGTATCATATTTAAGTTAATAAGATTTATATTTGGAATATAAAATAATATATACAAATTTCTTAAATTTTTAAAAAATATACTCTTATTCAAACATTGCGTTTTAAAAAAAAAACGTACTTTATTGTCCATTCTTTTCTTTCAGCTCTAACATGTTAGCACAAGATTATTTTAATATAACAAAATGAAAACAAAATTATAATAATTTTATATAAATAAAAACTTATATTAATATTTTATTTACCTGTTTCAAGGTATGTATTACATAATTTCTTGTGGACGTTCTAATTATAAAGTAATAATGAAAAATTAACGTATATTAATTAACAACTTGACTTTTTCAAATACTGGTGCGCCATTGCTGCGCACAATTCAAACGGTTTTAAAATGGCGTACATCTAATAACGTTTACTTTTTTATCACTGTGCAAGGAATTGGCCAATCATAATATCTTTATAATGAAAAAAAAAGAAATATTAAATTATGTATAATGCATTTTTATTGTCACATATTTAATATCAAAGATATATAAACGTGTGATTTTTTAAATTTATTATTTATTTTTGACATTGATAATTGCAACAGATTTGATGAATTGGAATCTTATTTTCATAACCCCTTCGAAGAAAAGTTAACATTTATTATCAAATTTTATCAACTGTTTTAAATTGTCACAAATATTGTGAATATATATTAATACTCAAAATGACTACATCTTATACACTAGGAAGTGATATCGTACATTTAAATGTAGGAGGAACTAGGTATGTGTCAAAAGTATATGTTTCATTATATTACATATGTATTTATAATAATCTGATAAAAATTAAATATTATATATTACAGGTTTTCCACGTCTCAACAAACCTTGACGTGGATACCTGATTCGTTTTTTACAGCTTTACTGAGTAATCGAATTGCCAGTCATCAAGATTTAGATGGTGCATTATTTATTGATAGAGATCCACGAATGTTTTCTATAATCTTAAATTATTTACGTACAAAGGATATTAATTTAAAAAATGTTGATATTCGTTCTTTAAGACACGAAGCAGAATATTATGGTATTACACCGTTGGTTAAACGATTAATGTTATGTGAAGATTTAACTCAGTCTTCTTGTGGTGATGTGCTTTTCTCTGGTTATTTACCACCACCTGGTTAATATTCTTAAACAATCTGTTCTACAAATTGAACAAATATTATTCATTAGATTTATAATCTTCCTTTCTTTTAGGTATTCCATTACAAGAATCTGCAACAGTTCCCCCAAACGTCAGTGATGTCTCCGTTCATGGTAGAGCTGTAACAACGACTTCAACGCCTAGGACAGATACAGCCACCACTTCACAATCTGCAGTATCTTCTTCATGTCCTTGTAATCAAAATACAAATGGTAATTATAGATGTATGCTATTGTATAATTACTCTTGTTTCAATTTAATTGGCATTAAATTAGATTATATATGTTTTTAGGACAACAAAACCATAAGAGACCAATAACCTCTCATGTGCGTAATTCATCATTAGACTATAGGCTTTCTCAACGTGGCATACCTCATTCGCGAACTCCATCCTTAGATTTGAGACATATTCGTAATAATTCGGCAGATTTAAATAAATTGTACAAAAATGATGTTGGTGTAATATTTGGACCTCAACAAGGTAAGAATATATCGATAAAAAATTATATTACATATGATCCGTTCACTTGCCAAATCAATCATTTTGAATTCTGTAAAACAAAAAGTGGAGAAATGTGATGAAAAAATATAAATTGCTTTTTAAAATTTTTTTTTTAAATATAAACTCAAATACACATTTTAGAATGTATGAATGCGGACGTAGTTTTCATCTAACGAAATATAAAATGAATAAGATAGAATGGTCTTAGAATAATCGTTATTACTGAAAAAAATTATTTTCTATTTGATGGCCAAATAAATTTTGTCGTTTAATAGTATTAAATAATGGAAATTAGGGAAATTTATTATGAATATGAAAAGTGATGACTTCATCAAGTGTTTTGACACTTGAATTTAAAAAAATTCGAAAAGTGAAATTAATCAATTTGGCTTGTGAACGGTTCAATATGTGATAGATATTATATTACTGAATATTTTAGTTTCAGCTTGGGTGGATCCTTTAAGAGTGCAAATTATAAAAGCACATCATAATTGGATCGTTGTTGCTTATGCACATTTTATAACATGTTATCGATTAAAAGATTCATCTGGATGGCAGCATGCATTTACAAGTCCACACATTGAATCTATAATCGAACGAGTAGCGATAAACGCAAAAATAGGTAGTGGAGTAGATGGTAAAATGGTTGCTATTTCTTATGGGAATCAAGTTAGATTATGGAGCGTTTCCGAATATGGCATTAAAACAAATATTGGTACTTTTAATTTGAATGTCCGTGTGGAATATTTATTTTTTATTGGTAGTCAATTGGTTGCTCTTTCACCAACTGGAAAAATTGGCGTGTGGCATGCAATGACGCATCATTGGCAAATTCAAGATGTGGAACCTATTTTGTCATTTGACACTGCTGGCACGTTTCTTCTTCTGGGTTGTAACAATGGCTCTATTTATTATATTGGTAAATACAGAAGAAATATTTTAATTTTATATTTAATTTTTGTTATAAATATTTCTTACAATAATATATATTTAATATAATAGTATATATTTATATATAATATTCATATAATAGTATATATATAATTTTTATTATAAATATTTCCTACAATAGTAACATAAACTCGTATTTATATTACAGACATGCAAAAGTTTCCTCTTAGAATGAAAGATAATGATCTTCTCGTAAGTGAATTATATCGTGATCCAAGTTATGATCCTATTACAGCCATATCAGTCTATCTAACGCCAAAAACAAGTGAGTTAAAACATCTAAAGTTTTTATATGTATTTATTAATAGTAATAGTTTAAGAGTAAATTAATTAGATATTAGATTAACCATTAATACTTTGATTAGCACATACATCAAATGAAATTTTATTATATTTTAACATTAAAACTTTGGTGTGGTATTATTATACGTATCTAATATGAAATTTTTAATAGTCTCATACCTTACATTATATATTATCAATCCTATAACTAACAATAAAGTTAATATGCATATATAAAGGTTTTATGTATGTGTATGCTTATGCTTATAATAAGAAAAGCAATAACTTTTCCTTCCACTTTTTACAATATTTATCAAGGCCCTTTTATTAAGCCACGCAAACACACATGTGGCTTGCAAATATTAATATGAGTTTATTATTACATGCTTTGCCTCATGATTTCGTACAACTGGATAATTAGCACAAGGCAAGTATGGGTCATTATAATCTAGTATTTGTTTTCAATTCCACATATAATCCAAATACCATTTTTTAACATTCATTGTTTTATCACACATAAAAAACGTTTGTATAAGTGATGAAAAACATACTCTTCCTCTCCAGATTTATTAAAATTGCAGCTACACTAAATAGAGAAATGCACAACTTTATATAACTATGAAAACTACTACTTTATTACATTATTCTGTGGCTGTAATGAAAATAATTATTATTTGATAATTCTAATTAAATTTATTAAGTGTAACATAAAATCAATTTTAAATAAATAGCTTTATCAAATATGTGTGCATGCTATACACATGTTCATATACATTATATCAATTTATATTTAATGCAGCAACTGTGTGTGTGTATATATATATATATTTTTTTTTTTTTTTTCATATAAATATTTTATCTTTATACTAATCATCTATAACCCTGCTATCCTTATGCATCCAGTTGTACCAATGTTGTTACCAATTATTATCTTAATCATTAAATTTTCTTCTTCAATCATTATTTACAAAATAAAAATATTCTATTTCACTTAAGATTCTTTCATTACACGTTTCATATTTGCTATCTGAGAGGAGGAGGGAAAATAATAAAATGCTTACTGCCAACTGCATATTAATTTTATTAGACACTGTATCTAACTCATTAATATTTAACATGTATATACCACTTTCCTATTTATTCGTTTGTAATTTTGTGTAGTAATTTTTATTCTGTTTTATAAACAAAATCATTTGAAAATTTATACTTCAAAATGCTTAAACTATGATATGTATCTTTATTATATTTTTTTATTTGTCATAGGTCTCTGTGGAAATTGGATTGAAATTGCATACGGTACAGAATCTGGCAGTGTCAGAGTCATTGTCCAACATCCTGAAACTGTTGGGCATGGACCACAATTATTTCAAACATTCACTGTTCATCAAAGTAGCGTAACAAAAGTATGAAATTTTTCAAAGTATTAACTAATAGAAAATTTAAGTGAATAAAAGAGCGGTCTGAAAGTTTAATAAAAAAAAGATTATTAATTATTTTAGGTGACATTATCAGAGAAATATTTAGTGTCCGTTTGTTCTGAGTACAATCATGTAAGAACTTGGACAGTGACAAGATTCCGTGGTATGATTTCCACACAACCTGGGTCAACACCTGAAGCAAGTTTTAAAATAGTATCTCTAGAAGCGGTTGAACCCTGTGTTAGTTATTACGCTGGAAATGATTTTGGTATGTTCTATTTATTATATCCAATTTTTTACTTTACATAGAATATTTATTTTATTTCAAATATTTTATAGGACCATTTGGTGAACAAGATGATGAACAAGTGTTTGTTCAAAAAGTTGTACCTGAAACCGATCAATTGTTCGTACGTTTAGCATCGAATGGTAAAAGAGTTTGTGTAATACAATCGGTTGATTGTAGTATCATTAGTTCCTTCTATGTTCATGAATGCGAAGGATCTAGTCGAATGGGCTCCAGGCCTAGACGTTTTATATTTACTGGACATTCTAATGGCACTATTCAAATGTGGGATTTAACAACAGCTTTGGATCCATCCTTTCATCAAGATAAAGGTATTTATATTTACATATTTGTTAACAATATATTAACAAAATATTCAGATATGTGACATTAATATTTTTATTATATAATAGTATCAGATGGGTCTGGTGGACCAACGCCGGAAGAACTTTGGAAATTGTTAGATCAATGTGATTTAAGTAATAGTCATTGTTCTACGCCATGTATTAGTCCATGTCCATCACTCGCAGGTGTAGGTGCTAGAATTAAAACAAGTAATGTTTTATTTCTTAATCAATCACATAACTCTGAGGCAGTAGCTGGATCTAGCCAACAACAATAGGTTCTATAAGAGGAAAATTTTTTATCATTATATTAAGTTACTTAATTTGTATGACTTTTTCTATTTTTCATATTTTATCGAATTTAATGCGCATTTATATATATGTATGTATTTATTATTTATAGTTGTGAAATAATTATAGCTATAGTTCCTATTTCAAAGCCATTGGCTGATAACTCTCTGTTTATTGTATAGTATATTAAAATAATAACGCGCAGAACTGATTATGATTTAAGAGAACGGAAATTGTTTTGCATTTTCATGAAATTTCAAAAATTACTCTCTACAACAAAGATAAAATTGTTGACAAATATCTGTAATACTCAATTATAGAAATAAAATAAGCATTGCTGTCTTCTTATTGTTAGCTCTAATTATAATATAATTCAGCAATAAATGTGATAAAAATATATATTAGGATTATATATTATATAAAGATACAAAGATATTTCGATTTATAAAGTTTAAATGTAAGAAGCTTAAATAAATGAATTAATGGATTTTTATTTTTTTTTTTTTTTTTTTTTTTAGTGTAATTTTTATTATTAGTATTTCATTAAAGCTGAAATATATTTGTCATGCTTTGTGATTCTTTATATGTAATAAGAAATAACACAATATTGTTCCAATTATTGTTTATGCAAAATTTAATAATATAGTAAAATTTCTCTATATTTGCGATATTCATAAAAAAAAGTTATTATGTAAGACCACAAAGTGATTATGTTAAACTTCTTATTTTTTTATTGTTGCAAATTTTACAATATGTATAAACGTGATTTTTAAATTAAACATGTTTATTACAGATTAAAACATAATATTAATATAATATAATTGTGTATCCAGATTAATCGTTTTTTAAATTTGATATAATCAATGTTAATTAAATTTAATACAATACATATTTTTGTAATAGCAATTAGTTCTTCATTAAAACATCAAATATAAAATCCAAATAATAATTACAGAATAATATTGTTTACTAACGTATTATAAATCTCATTAAATTATATATTACAAGTTACATTCCTAAAAGAACATGAGGTAAAATTATATTTTTTGTCTAATATTATTGGCACGCATAATTTATAGTAAAAGTTTTATTTTCTCAGGCACTACGGTGATATTTTATAGTTATTCCGACTGTTATTATATTGAGTATAATCACATTATGCATATTATCTGCATCATTAAACTTAATGTTAGCATGTTTTATAATGTAATCTACAAGTATATCCTTATACATATATCTTAAGTGTTAACATATGTCAGTGCCACATAACATGATTAATTATTATTTTGTTACAAATGAAATATCTGCAATAGAAATATTACAGTCTAACACCCGTAACAACTTTGCAAAATATGATTCATATAAATCTTTTGATATCAGAACAAATTATTATGATATATTGCTGGATCAGTCATTGGTGTTAATAGAAAACACCATGCAAATAGACCAATGACAAATAAAGAAAATAGAGCTGCCCTTTTTAAAGGATCTTTATAAGCCACAACTTCAGATAATTCAGGAAATCCCATATGATTGCAAAATGAATGAACTATGAAAGGAGCTATAAAATGCCCTAAGAAAAAAGAAAATTTAAAGGTTAGTATATAATATATACACACACACACATATATATATAATATATATATATATATATATATATATTTAGAATAATACCATTTAATAAGTAGGACAACATAAATGAATCTACCTGTTTTAACAAATAGAAATGCTGCATAAGCTCCAAATAATGTAGTATATGTAAATTGGAAACCTATGTGCCCCAATTTCTCATTAATTCAAATATCTTTACATATTTATATGATTTAAATCGCATACATAAGAAATACTTACAAGATATGAATAAAGCAAGTTTTATTTCCATACCCATTTTTATTCTTTCTACTACATGATGAAAATGTGCTACTCCAAAGAATAACGGACATATAAAAATGGCAGTAGTTTGTGTAAAACATTGTAAAAGTAATGGTAACATGCAAGCTCTAAAAGTCCATTCCTCGGAGAGTGGTGCAACGATGTGATTTCTCCACCAAATTAATGTATGTACATTTCCTAACCAATGCATAGGCTCTAACAAAGTAAGAATAATTTTGTACATTACTAATATCGATATTACAAAATATATAATTTTAAATACGAACCGGCATATAATCTCCAAAAACCATTAAGAATTTGTATGCTCAATGGGCCCAAAAATAAGATCATTGTTAAAAGGAATGGTATTACACTTGCCTGGAATAGGCCAGGCCATCGTAAACCCAATAATTCCCAAATGGTTGCCTATAATTTATATATATATATATATATATATATATATATATATATATATATGTATACAATATAAATATTTATTCAATATATAGACCCAAATGATAATACTTAAAATAATTACTTTTTGAAAAACCTCTTCATCCAAGCCAACGTATAGAAATATTGGTGAAATTAGAGCAACAATAAAAACGCTAAAGAATCTCCTTTTTATAGTAGAAGGATGCTCTCTGTAAATAGATATATAATAATGTAATGAATAACCTAATATAAATATAATCTATATAAAAAATATCTAAGCCCTTAACAAATAACTACAAAATATAAATCTTTCGAATACGCCTGTTAATATAAATCATATACTGATTAAAAATATTTATTTTCAAAGGTACTAATCAATTCAAAAATTCACAATTTATAAAACCTAATTAATATACTTTGACTTTATACATCTTTTTACATTGATTTAATTAAACATGCACTATGCAATACATTACAGTACACACATTCACGAAAGAAAATTAAAAAAAAAGAAAAAAAGAGAACTGCTACGTGAGAATTTATATTAAAAATAATGACATTTTAACGTTGATTATATGCATAGAAATATAGATATATCTGGCTGAGAAAGATTTTTAAATGACCCGCTGAAAACAAACAAGGAAAGTTTAAGGAGTCTCCACCGCGAGCGCTGCGAAGTTCATTCTTGTCCAGAAATACGAGCGTCTACGCGAGTGGGAGATCCGAATGAAGGGGGAATTTGTGTTCTCTTTCTCTCTCACTCTCATTTTCTCTTTTTCGTTCGTAGTTGTCTGCCTGCTTGCCTGCGAGATACACTGTTAAAGAGCAAAGCGTGTTCGGAGCCACAAGAGAAATGGCAGTACGGTTTGACGTTTGAAAGATAAAAGAAATTTTAAATACCTGTTGTGAGGAGAATTCCATACGTACAAACTCGCGATATAAACGACCGATAATACACAGCATGAAAAAATTCCGGAGATGCAGGATAAATCGGTATTTCGACCCGTGGTCTCCATAACTCCATACTAATGTTGGTTGCTTGTGTGGTGGCGATTCACAGTATAGGAAGAAGGGGGGATCGGTAAGGGGTTGAAGGAGTGTAGGGTGGCGACGGAAGAAGTGTGGGGGAAAGGGAGAAAGAGAGGAAGAAAGAAAGACAGACAGACAGAAAGAGGGAGGGAGAAAGAGAGAGAGAGAGAGAGCGAGCGAGCGAGTAGAACCAAGAGAGAAGAGGAGAGAAAGAGTGAGTGAGTAAAAGAGACGGAGGGAGAGAGAGAGAGAGAGAGAAAGAGAGCGAGAGTGAGAGAGAGAGAGAGAGAGAGAGAACAGAAATTCATCCGATTGGCGCTCCAATACTACAGTCGACAGTCCTACCGTCGATGAGAAGATGGCCGCTGGGCTCGGTAGAAGTGTCGCCATTGTTTAGTGTTTAGTTATTTTAACAATTCTCGCATTATTTTCTTTCGGTCAGCACGGAAAAAATGCCAAGCGCATCGTTTACGTCATCGCGCAACTACGTGCGAAGATCAAGAAGAAAAGGAGCTAACAGAATCCCCCTACCTTCAAGAACCACCTCGGGTAAGGCATCCGAAGTTCGGTTCGCTGCTTACCTGTCTCAGCTCTTCTTCCTTTTACCTTCACCCCATTTTTTTTTCTCTCTCTCTATATGTTTTTCTTTTTCTTATTTCAATGTACCTTAAACGAACGAATGTACCACCCCATAACTTTTATTTGATATATCCCAGTTTAACAACATAAGCTTAAAAATGCCGACCATAGTAAACGACAATCACCCTCCTGCTTATAACACACACACACACACACCACGTCCATTGCAGACACGATTTTATAGGTTGAAAGGTCCTATCGAATGCACCGATCGGAGTACTGGATGACGTTTTGAAGTATTAACGACATATAGTTTCATCGTTCATCGATCGTCTCTCCTTTTTCTCTTAATCATCGATTTCCTCTCCTGTCTTTTTTACCATCGTTGATTTTTATTCCGGTACGTCCGTCCTGTCTACCACCTCGCCTCACCCCACCCCCCTCTTTTCTTTTCTCTCCTCTCCTTTTCTTTCTTTTTTTGCTCTCTCTCTCTCTCTCTCTCTCTCTCTCTCTCTCTCTCTCTCTCTCTCTCTTTCTTTTCTCTCTGTATGTCTCTCTCTCTCTCTCTCTCTCTCTCTCTCTCTCTCTCTCTCTCTCTCTCTCGCTGTCTGTCTGCCTCTACCTTTTTTTTTCCTTTTTCTTTTCGTAATGTCGATTTACTACCCGCACAGCTGTATGAAACTGAACGCCTTCCTCATGCACAATCTAGAAAAATTCAATAATCACGAGTAAAAATATGCTTCAAGATAAAGGACACAGCTGTTTCAATGAACCACTATTGTCATACATATTTTACACTAAATCATTATGTCGCTCTACTTTCCCAAATGACTATTATGATTTTAATGTAATTGGTAACATTCTTAAACATCAAACGAACCAAAAATGAATATATCCTTATTGGTTTCTATATTTTCATTTTTGTAAATCTTGTGGATTATATGTGTGTTTCGAAATAAAATCTTTAAGTGTGATACCACCGTTTACGTTTTGTTGTTTTTTTTTTTTCTATTTTTTTTTGTTTCTTTTAAGTTGATTAGCGTTGACTTTTTTTCTTTCTTTTTATATATAATTATTCCCATATTTCTCCTTCACCTCAAAAACTTGCTTTAACTTGTCAAATAATGCTTACTGTCGATGTGTGTATATATATATATATATATATATATATATATATATATATACACATATATAACTAACATAGTATTTAGATCTATTGCATTACATTGTTTGATATTTTCTTTTTTATTACATATTATGCATATATATATATATATATATATATATATATATATATACGCACACATATATTTAGATCAGTATTAAATATAATACAATATTTAAGATTGTTTTTTTAATGAAAACTGGACAATGAAACGTTGAGAAAAATTTTCACATTTTAACCTATTTGATGAAACATCATTAATTTCGAAATATCTGTCAATTTTGACAGTTATTTCGAAACATAACCTTATCAGTCTATCCGTACTTTATGTTCAAGTAGCTTGTTACTATATATACATGCAATAGTAATATACTGTTAGGGAAATCCCTAGCAGATAAGATTTACTAAACGTTTCTAAATATTTCTTTTTCTTTTTTTTTTTTTGAAAACAGTACAGTTATAATTATAACATATTGATATAATTTTAAATATTACCTTTAAAGGAAATTATATTGACATATAAGATGAGGAAGTGTATGTTATTTGTAATTGTTTAATATGCATAAAATATAATTAAAAAGAAAAGAAAAATTTCTTTAATATATTTATTGTAAACATGTTATAATATAATTATGATATGAATTTGATATATTATAGCCGAGCCATGCGAATTGCCATGTCCAGCATCAAATCAGATTCCTACTGGAGGTGGTGTTGGTGGAGGAGGAGGAGGAGCAGGAGGTGGTGGTGGTAATGGTGGAAGAGGCTCTTCACCTAGTGTATCAGGTGTCGCTGCACCTTCACCTTCCCCATCACATTCACATTCTTCGCCGTATGATTTGAGGCGTAAAAGTCCACCTCATCCGGATCCAGCACCTGGCACAAGTTCTGCACTACCCCCCTCGGGTGGCAGTAGTATTGCTGCTACCCTTGGCAGTTTTACTCTTCCAGCAAGGAAACGACCACGGCGAACATGTTCACTTTCTGCAGATGGTAAGCTTTCAAATTTCTATTAATGAATATTGTAAATAAATGTATATACTCAATGTTATATTGTCAACCATTGCATGTGACATAATTATGATGAAAAATCTATTTTTTTTGTGATAGGTACAAATACAAATACAGCAGCACATTATCTACAATATGAATTACCGGACGAAGTGTTGCTTACTATATTCAATTATTTAATGGAACAAGATCTGTGCAGAGTTTCACAAGTTTGTAAACGTTTTCAAGCAATCGCAAATGACACAGAACTATGGAAATCCCTCTATCAACAAGTATATGAATATGATTTACCTTTGTTCAATCCAGCACCTTGTAAATTTGAATTTGTTTCTCCGGATGAGTCTGATTATCCAAATCCATGGAAAGAAAGCTTTAGACAATTATATAGGGGGGTACATGTCAGACCTGGCTTCCAGGACTTAAAATTCAAAGGACGAAATTTGCCGTATTTTAACACAGTTCAAGGGGCATTGGATTATGTAGATGAATATAGAAGCAGCAACAGTAATTCCTCAAGTAACACAAATACAAGTGCTCAAGGAAATTGCTGCGGGAGTAATTCTCAAACAATAGAAGAAGCACCTCAACACTTAGTATTCTTACATGCTGGAACATATAGAGGTGAATTTCTTGTAATCGATAGTGATGTTGCACTGATTGGAGCAGCTCCTGGTAATGTGGCAGAATCAGTCATATTGGAAAGAGAAAGTGAATCTACTGTAATGTTTGTAGAAGGTGCCAAGCGTGCATACGCTGGGCACCTTACTTTAAAATTTACTCCAGATGTTACTAGTACAGTTCCACATCATAAACATTATTGTTTGGAAGTGGGTGAAAACTGTAGTCCTACGGTTGATCACTGCATCATTAGAAGCTCAAGTGTGGGTAAGTATATTTTCTACAATCTATAATACGAATAAAAAAAAAACAAAAGAACCAATAAGAGTTAATGGTTTTGTCTATTATAGTGGGAGCAGCTGTTTGTGTGTCTGGTGTTGGCGCTAATCCTGTGGTAAAGAACTGTGACATATCAGATTGTGAAAATGTTGGACTTTATGTTACTGATTATGCACAAGGAACATATGAAGACAATGAAATCTCACGAAATGCATTAGCCGGTATTTGGGTTAAAAATTATGCAAATCCAATTATGAGAAGGAACCAT
Source organism: Dolichovespula sylvestris (assembly GCA_918808275.2). Lineage (NCBI taxonomy): Eukaryota > Metazoa > Arthropoda > Insecta > Hymenoptera > Vespidae > Dolichovespula > Dolichovespula sylvestris. Next base: position 1,384,281 of record OU964986.1, on the reverse strand, counting down.
ATTCATCATGGTAGAGATGTTGGAATATTTACGTTTGATAACGGTCTTGGATATTTTGAAGCCAATGATATTCATAATAACAGAATAGCAGGTTTTGAAGTAAAAGCTGGTGCCAATCCAACAGTTGTACATTGTGAGATACATCATGGCCAAACAGGAGGAATTTATGTTCACGAAAACGGCTTAGGACAATTTATTGATAACAAAATTCACTCCAACAATTTTGCTGGAGTATGGATTACTTCAAATTCAAATCCAACAATTCGAAGAAATGAAATTTATAATGGCCATCAAGGGGGAGTGTATATATTTGGAGAAGGAAGGGGTTTAATAGAACATAATAATATTTATGGTAATGCTTTGGCTGGAATACAAATCAGAACAAATTCAGATCCAATAGTTAGGCATAATAAAATACATCATGGTCAACATGGAGGCATATATGTACATGAAAAGGGGCAAGGTTTAATAGAGGAAAACGAAGTCTACGCCAATACTTTAGCAGGAGTTTGGATCACTACAGGATCAACTCCAGTTTTAAGAAGAAATCGAATTCATAGTGGCAAACAAGTTGGAGTTTATTTCTATGATAATGGGCACGGAAAGCTAGAGGATAATGATATTTTCAATCATTTGTATTCGGGAGTACAAATAAGGTAAAAAGAAATTATTATATAAAAAATTATTATAGTATATCTTAAACAATATTAAATCTGCTATACATAAATTATGATTCAATTTTTTGAAACAGAACTGGAAGTAATCCAGTAATACGTGGAAATAAAATATGGGGTGGACAAAACGGTGGTGTTCTTGTGTACAATAGTGGTTTAGGCTTACTTGAACAAAATGAAATTTTTGATAATGCCATGGCAGGTGTATGGATTAAAACAGATAGTAATCCTACATTAAAAAGGAACAAGATATTTGATGGGAGAGATGGAGGAATTTGTATATTTAATGGTGGTAAAGGTAAATGTCATATAATAATTATTCTAATTGATTAATGTGTTATATTAAATGTTGCATGTAATGTAGGTGTCTTAGAAGAAAATGATATATTTCGCAATGCGCAAGCTGGGGTGCTTATATCTACACAATCCCATCCAGTATTAAGGAGAAATCGAATTTTTGATGGATTAGCAGCAGGCGTTGAAATAACTAATAATGCTACTGCAACATTAGAATTTAATCAGATCTTTAATAATCGATTTGGTGGTTTATGCTTAGCAAGCGGTGTACAACCAACAACAAGAGGTAAGCATATAAGATTTAGTAAAAAGATAAATATCAAAGTGTAATAACACTTTTTCTATTGTTAAGCGAATATCTTTATTTTTCTTTCTTTCTTTATTTATTTATTTTTTTTTTTCAAGGCAATAAAATATTCAACAACCAAGATGCTGTCGAAAAGGCAGTTGGGAATGGCCAATGTTTGTACAAAATATCATCGTATACATCTTTTCCAATGCATGACTTTTATCGCTGTCAAACATGCAACACTACAGATCGCAATGCAATATGTGTAAACTGTATAAAAACTTGCCATGCAGGACACGACGTAGAATTTATTAGACATGATCGGTAAGATATAATTTCATATCTAATTCTAGATTATTTAAAAAGAGAGAGAATACTCTATAATCAATACGTATATCAAGTATTTTTACATTTTTAAATTTCAGCAATCACATTATAGTAATTATAGTTATTATTTATAAGTAGGTTTCTTTACGCAAGAGAGTTATAAGTAATCAGAAAGTGAAATTATTTTTATAGAATGGAAATTTAAAGAAATAAATTAATAATTGCAGGTTCTTTTGCGACTGTGGTGCTGGTACATTAAGTAACCAGTGTCAACTTCAGGGTGAGCCTACACAAGATACTGATACATTGTACGATAGTGCTGCACCAATGGAGTCACATACACTTATGGTTAACTAGGAATTAACCTGAACTAATTTAAATAATCAAACAACATTAAACATGTAAGTTGAATTTATTGCACATATGCAGCGTGTAACGCTGTTGAGTTCTTTATTATGGTCTTAATTTTTTTTTCCATGTTCCCATCATTTAATGACTGTTATTTCTAAAATTGTTAATATTATATCAATTTTTACCATTCTCATTTTTCATTGTTATTACCATGTAGAATTTTTTCATATTATCAACAAATCATATAGTTTAAATTAATCGAGAAAGTAATATTTTCTATCAATATCTAATTTCCGATTAAATATTTAACATGTTACTAATGTTTTTATTTGTTCTCTTTCTTTTTTCTTTAAGAATAAAAGTCTAAACTTGTTTTATATATTGCGGCTTATGTAACAATACAAAAATTTATATTCTATATATATCTATCTATATATATATATATACATACACACAAACACATATACACACACACATATATATATGTGTATATATATATATATATATATATATATATATATGTATGTATGTATGTGTAAGTATGTATGTATGTATATATAACACGCATATAATATGTGTATATATACATATACATACATACATACATATATATATATGTATATGTATATATATAGGTATATGTATATGTGTATGTATATATGTATATGTATATCCCCATTTTATTTTATTTATGGGAACACTGTTTCTTTCTTACATCGAAAGATAGTAGAGAACTCTGCAATAAAAAAACATAAATAGAAATACATCAAAGTGACAAGTGGCATAATGAAATCTAAAGTCGATAAACAGAATAATTGAGGACACAAAATTCGCAAAATAATTACATTGTGTAATGATATAAAATTAATATTAATTTATAGTTAAATGGAAAAAATATTGAACTTTCCATGTGTCCTTCGTTACGAGAGAAAGAGAGAGCGAGAGAGAGAGAGAGAGAGAGAGAGAGAGAGAGAGAGAGAGAGAGAGAGAGAGAGAGAGAGAGAGAGAGAGAGAGAGAGAGAGAGAGAGAGGAAAGAGGTGTCTACTATCTAAATTTTATGTGAAAAGAGTGCAGTGATAACTGTGTAAAAGATAATTTGTGTGTATATGCCCTAATGAAGAAGACATTGAATAAAATTGCTACTGGGACATTTTAATGAACTATGTTAAAAAATCCAGTACAGTGCAAAGGCATACGGTAAAATCTCTACGGTATATATATATTATAGTGCCGAATAAAATGTAAATTATGTACATCATAAGGAACTCGATAGAATAGCGATATTGACTGGTCCTCTTGCTATTAAAAGCCAGAAAGCATGAACATTAATAACACGTGAAGTATATTAATAAAATTTGCACAACAGTTGACAAAACAATAGTAGTGTATACAGGAACTTATAAAGGAACAAAAAAACAATAAAAAAGAAAGAAGAAGAAGAAGAAGAAGAAGAAGAAGAAGAAGAAGAAGAAGAAGAAGAAGAAGAAGAAGAAGTGCACATATTATACTTAAAATTTGCAAAACTAAAAAAAAAAGAAAAAATAAAAAAAAACCATAGACTGTTCAAAGAAATCTCGATAAATACATTTACAAAGAAAATCGTCTGTCAATAAGATATATGAAGTGCGACTTTAAATCGACTGTCAATAAGATATGTGAAGTGCGACTTTAGTTATGAATTTATCAAATAAGCGAGATATCACAATTTCACAAGGAAGAGAAAAAGATACAAGAAAAAAAAAAGAAAAGAAAAGAAAATGAAGAATACCAAAATAGATATATCTAAAAACATAATATACAACTGGAATATAATCAAAATGGAGATAAACACCTATCTATACATTTTAATAATTTTTGAATGTAAAAAAAATGTATTTCGTGATATATCAGCGCGTATGGCATCCCTCTAATTCCACCACTTGCATCGTAAAATTGTGATGGTCCTAAGTTGCCTAAGAGCAAAGTGCATAATAAGATAAAGAAAAAAAAATATTTAAACTATAATGAATTAAAACACAGTGTATAATGGTGTTTGCCAGTTAACAAAAACAACAAGCAAGAAAAAATGAACTGTCTGAGAGGTGCAGTTTTTAATCTACATATAATCTCGTATCTTATACGAATAATCTGTTTTTTCTTTCTTTTTTTCTCTCCTTTTTTTTTTCTTTTTTAAGAAAAAGAAAAAGCCTTATGTTAGCGACAACGTCTAATCATATTATTGTCATTGCGAGTCAAGAGCCACAACCTCTGCTTTGTATGAAACGAGCGCCTATTAGCAATAATTTTAGATGCAACCCTCTTCTCCGTTTATGCGAATTAATATAAATATAAGTAGAAGAAGACAAAAATATTATATATATTAAAATCATTAATGTAGAATATATATTGTGTTTGGCCAACCAAATTGTACAACATATATATTCATTATTGTATTTAGTGATTTTGTATATTGTTTAAGAAGAGCAAAAAAAAAAGCGACACAAGTGGATAATGTCACGTCGAAATTGCCTTTGAACTTACTGACCTTTAAAGGGGGTCTGTAGTATTACTGTACTAAGGTGTCATATTATGCATAGTATAACTATATGATATCGAACAAGTATATGCACTGAAAAAGAAGAAAAACATAATAATAAGATAAAATAAAACATCAAAGGCATTTTCCGGTCGTGTATTAATAGGCCTTAAAAAGCTTCAAATTGAATGTTCTTGAGTGAGATATATTGTATGGTATGTTATATTTTGTTGGATAGCGTTCAATTGTGAATTTTTTTTTTTTTTTTTTTTTTCTTGAAACGTGAAGTGAAGAAACTACAGAGAAAAGGAAACAGAAACAAAAAGGAACACATGCATATTCTACGTGATAAAAAATCAAACAAATTAATATAATATATAAATCTATACTTGTCGTATTTAATAACAATTTTTATTATTATTATTATTATTATTATTATTATTATTATTATTATTATTATTATTATTATTATTACATTTTTTAGTTGGATAAAATTCTTAACTTCATTAATATTACTTAGTTAATTTTTATGTCAATATTTTGGCAAAAAAAAATATTATTATTATTATTATTATTATTATTATTATTATTATTATTATTATTATTATTATTATTATTATTAGATTTGTTATTTTTAATTTAATTAATATCCAATTTTTGCTCTTGATTGTACGAAAAAGCAAAGTTAAAAAATAGAAACGAGATAATACATAAAAATTATTATTTTCATGGAAAATTTTTATCGTTTCTTTTTAATCTTTAGCACGAACAAAAAAGAAAATGATAGAGAATTATTATAAATGTATAAAAAGAAAGTAAATTTAATTTTATTATATTGACAATAGATATGTATACTTTTCTGTGATTTCTATTCTCTCACAGTTTCAATGATGTTAAATAATTTTTACTCTAAATATTGTTTTTTTCTTTTTTTTTTCTTTTTTTTTTTTTTACGCAGCAGCCGCGTATAGAGAAACTTCGAGAGATAAAACGAATTCTAATTTTATATCTTCCAGTGGCTTCCACTCTGCATATTTACTGCGGTGTCACATATGTAAACACACACACACACACAAACGTGCTTTAAAAGAGGAGAAATGCTTAGTTACGATTTATAATTAGTAGATTTGTACAAATAACAATTTCTTCACAGTAGAAGAAGAAAAATTAAAAAGAAAAGATATTCGGCTGCAGCACAATTATAATGTTTCTGTTTTTAGTTGTTGGATGTGTTTTAGAGGATAAGATTTAAATCAGCTATAGAATCTGTTGTGTTTTTATTTTTACACTTCGTATGGACTCTCAGCTGATATTAGATGAAGTTTTTCATTCCTATCAAAATGTCAATTGGATATTTTGAAAATGTAAAGACCAACCTGAAGTCGATCAATCCATATGCGTACATATATCTATATATATATACATCCAGAAGAGAAATTTTATTGTTACAAAACTCTTTCTCGTGTCATTTTTACTAGGATAATATGATTGATTTTTGTTTTTCTTTCTGTTAAAAGTAAAACGAAACAAAATTTAAAAAAATAAATAAAAAGAGTTAAGGGGAAAAAAAAGAAAAAAGAAAAGAAAAGAAATGGGAAAAAAAATTACAAACGTACATGAATTTCACTTCTGGAACGCATAATATATTATGATCGTCATATTATAAGACACGATTTCATTTCTTACCCCCGCCCCCGCCCTCTTCCTCCTTAACCGTGACATCACCACCCTTGCTCCGCCCTAGAATTTCCAAGTGTCTTCGAATTAATTGTGTATGCGAGTCGCGTATAATAATGTTTTATTTTTAATGAGGATGTAAGTGCGTAAAGTGTTAAGTGTCTTGTATCAGCTGCATTTTACTTATCGATTATTATTATTATTATTATTATTATTATTATTATTTTATTTCCGTTTTATTTTATTTTAATTTTTTTTTTACTACTGCCCTTTGTTAAAAACTTTGTATCATTTCATTTTAACATGTATAGTCCATCGAAATCACATAGATATTCTCTACGTTAGTACTCCACGTTTGCTGCTTCGTTTGGCTGTTACTTATTAAGCAGCAGAAGCAGGATCAAAAGATCCTTGAGAAGATTAAAAGGGGATGAGATATTCGAGCGTATTAAGAATATATATTTCTTCGATCCCCATTTTTCGCTTTTCTCAGCCCCCCACCCCCGCCCCCGCCCGCTCCGACCCCCGACCGACCCCCCATTCCGAGCCAGCGGCAGCGTGTGTAACATTAATGACACGAAAGCCAAGCGAAGAACCGAAAGTAGCAAACGCAGAGAACCGATATTCGCATAGCGAATGTTATTTTTTATCTTTTTTTTTGTTCTCTCTCTCAATAAATACTTGCCATTTATAACGTTAGTTGCCATAGTTTGCTGCTATTTGTTTTTGTTTTGCGGTAGAGGCCAGATAGAACATAAGCGTACACGGCATTTTATGCAAAACACGAATCCGCGAATGCTGATACCACTACGTATTCTGTAAATATTAGTCTGTCCATTATATACATACATCTACATATATATATATATATATATATATATATATATATATATAATATATGTATATATATATATATATGTGTATATATATATATATATATATATATATATATGCATAATGCATTGATTATATGCTATTATACAAAAATATATGATCAAGAATTATCATTTCTTTTTATTGTATATTCTTACTTTTTTTGTGTACTTTAATTCTTCGTAATATTCGTAGTAATATAGCTGTAATTATATATACAATAATTATATTGTAAGAAGAGAAGAAAAATATTCCTAAGGAAAGTTATATATATATATTTTACTCTTTTACTTTTTCTTGTTTTTTTTTTTTTCTTTTATATATATATATATATATATATATATATATATATATATATACATATACATATATATATATATATATATATATATATATATATATTATTATTATTATTATTAATTATTTTTTTTTTAAAGATGCTTTCGATGTAAATTACGTATTCTTGGATTATATACTGATCGCTCGAGAACGAATAAATTATTATCAAAGTCATTTTTTTCTTTTCTTGCGATCTCTCTCTGTTTTTTAGAGATAAACGTCTATTTAAAGACTAATTTCTACTAAAAGTCTGATATATTATATATGCTTTCGAAATTATAGATCATATAATATATAATCGCTTACTTCTCATACTTGTAAACACTATCTCTTTCTCTTTTCATATATTAAAACTTACTCTTCCATTATATTTAAAAGTGTTTTTAATTTTTTTCCTATATATATCGTCAGTTATAATATATAATTCCAATAATAATAATAATAATAATAATGATGATGATGATGATGATGATGATGATGATGATGATGATGATGATGATGATTATGATGATGATGATGATGATGATGATGGTGGTGATGATGATAATGATAATGATAATAATAATAATCAGTTAAAAAATATGTAATTCTTCTCTTGTTACATATATTTCGATTTTATTTTTGTAATCTAACTTTTATGCCCATATTCCCCACCCCCGTCCCAACCTGCATTTTGATCCATATTAATATATTAAATTGTTTAATTGGAAAACTACGCGTTGGAATATAATCCATGTAAATGATTAATACGATTAGAATTACTTTTGTGAAAATAAGTACAAAACGTACGATTTTTATATGTTATTAATGAATTCTTTATTTATCCGAGAGATTATGTCAAATGAAATTTGCGCTGTTATATTATTATTTTTGTATTATTATAAATTACAACATATGAATATGAAAATTTGTAATTCTCTTACTCTACACAAGATCTTAAACAAACGTAACATTTAACAATGTATTCTAAATTCTCGTAATTTTATCTCGAAACAGTATTATGAGCAAGGTAATGACTTCGCATTAAGATTAAAAAAAAAATAGTAATAATAATAATAATAATAATAATAATAATAATAATAATAATAATAATAATAATAATAATAATAATGATAATACTACTCTTACTACTACTACTACTACTACTATTACTACTATTACTAATAATAATAATAAAGATAAACCAGTAAGCTCATTAATAATATACGAAACTTTATACTTCGACTATAGCTGTTTTTACTCTCAACCATATCTATCTGTGAATATTTAATTAGTAGAAAGATAATGCTGATTTTTTTCGGTGAATTCGAATTTATTCCAAAATCCTCGCTAATGTTGCATATTATCTAATTATAAAAATTTAGTGAAAAAAGAAAAAACAAAAAATATTTGCTTTCTGACACGAACACATAAATACATTCATATATACATACATACATACATACATATATATATATATATATTTCATGTGAAATTAAATTTAAAGCGTTTACATTAAATTAGCGATTAGCACAAAAAAAAAGAAAAATCAACCGGCATTAGAAGAAATTTCATTAAATATCTTCTAGGACTTATTTGTTATAAATAAGGAAAGATATTACGTTAAACGACAATACCAAATGGTACCATGCCTTAACACACACATGTACGATGTTAAATATATCTCTATATATAAGATACATACAATCTTTTTGCAAATATAATTGATGTTTTTTCAGTCTGTGAACACATATATTATATATATATATATACACACACGCATATATTACTAAAAAAATATACATATATATAATATTAAAACATACTTAATTTTTACAAAGAAAGTTATATGTGATGTCACAGTGTCACAAAGTCTCATTCATGGTGTGAAAATGATGATTAGCGTGTCAACGATTTTTTACAAGTGTGCATAAATAGAGAGAAAGAAACGAAATGAAAGAGAAAACAGATTAAATAGTTTTCAATTTACTCCTAATAATAATTTAAAAATACTCGATATATCTTTACATTAAATATATCTCGTATAAATGAAGATTTTCAACGCTTTTGGATATTATTAATAACACACGTACTGGTTATTATATTATATAGAATCCATTTTTTGGTGTATTGAGTTAAAATATATATATATATATATATATATATATATATATATATATATATATACCCTCTGCTAAGTTAGATTAATCGCGAGGAATGTGTACAGTAACTGTAAATATCTGAAATGACATTGTTTAACAAATGTATGGATATAATAATATACAGGGTGTTTCGAAACGAGACAGCTACTTCTCTCTGATTCTCAACATCGAACATTTATCGCAAAAGATTACAATTAACAGGATGCTTTTTTTCTAATTTCTTTCTTTTTTTCTTATTTTTCTTTTTAGTTTTTTTTTTTTTTGTTCGTTGACATTAATTAGGGATTATAATTTTTGTATATACTTTAATTTTCGATACTATCAGAAAATATAAAGATGGCGAAGGATATTATTAAGATTTTTTTTTTTTAATGTAGAGATTTAAATCATGCGCAATTAAAATAGACAGAATGATTTAAAGAATTACTGGACTTAATTTTAATTCTTTTTTTTTTTTTTTTATTACTTGCGAAAATATCACGACGAAAAGAAGAGAGTTCGAAGCTAATAACACAATGAAAATATTTCATTAGAGAATCGGAGAAAAAGTGGACGAAAAAAAAAAGGAGAAGGCGGAGATATTCATTGCCTATATAAGTGAAAGAATTTGTAAAACGTGAAATACTGATTCGTGTAAGAAAGAATTAATGGATAACTTCAAAGAAATGGCCTATAGACAAGAAACATTAGAATTAAAAATGTTTTTGATATGATCGCATGAAAACAAAATAAATAAATAAATGAAAAATAAAACAGAAAGGAAGAAAAGAGAAACGAATAACAATCGAAAAAAACGCGATTCATTTTATGATCAACGCAATTAGATAAGCGATAGAAATGTATCTTGCATCAACGAGATATAACGTTAATATTGCTCATTACAATCTCGAACCGACAGATGGATGATCCTTTAAAACATTTCGAAAGAAAACCAAAAAAAAAAATGGGGTGGAGTGTGGGGCGGGGGTAGGTTGGAGGAGTGGAAGAAGAAAAGAGAAAAAGAAAAGAAAATAAAAAAAGAACAAAACACACTCTGTCACCAAATGTTTCTCGTAAGAAGTTAGCCGTAATATTAAGATGTATAATAATAAATCGTTTAGATATTGTATAAGTTAGACGTTAAGGCAACTTATTATTATATGAAAAATGTTTCATTGGAGAATAGGCGATACAAGTGACGTTATTTTTTACAGAGAATTTACAGCGGACGATAATCGAGTTATGCTCGACTACAACAAAACCAAAAAAAAAAAGAAAAAAAAAAGAAAGAAATAATCTCAGAACATACGACATAAGCATTATTACCGACGAATAGAGGAGACGAATAATTATTGGGAGTCATACGATCTGCTTAATCGCGAACATTGATCGATGAAAAAACAATGATCTAGAGGTTTAGACGACATCTTTCGACATTGACATAAAAAAAAAATATAATAATAATAATAATAACGAAAGAAAAGAAAAGAATGAGAAAAAATGCAATGACATTAACAACTTTATTGAAAACGAAATGATTCAAGAGGAGGTCGTATTTCATAAAAAGAAATTCATTCTTTACACGAAATCTTTTCTCGTGAATGAGAAAAGAAACAGAGATAAGACTCGATATATTAATATTACACCGCTACATAAACTATTTTATATTATTACTTTCGGCAACGTAATATATAGAGTTCAGGGAAAGTTATAGTTAATCGATTATAAACGAATTGTAGGATGTGAGATCGCGGTATTATAAGAAGAAGTTGCAATATATTATTATAATTACGTCGATAAAGCATATTAAATTTTCATGTTGTTAAATTTATCCATGATATGGATGTGGAATTCGTAATATTTGTTCGAATCGTATACAAAAATTCCGCTTCGACGAATAGCAACGCAGAATATTATCGCATCCGTACACGGCAAATGGCGTCCGAAGAAAATAAATTGATTGTATTATAGCGAAATGCACGGACTAGAGCACATCTCTGTGTGCCATATATATATATATATACATATACATATATATATATATATATATATATATATATATATATATACGCAAACACGTAACATTAATAATGACGATTGATAAACTTTAATAAATAAGTACCTTAAATGTTTAAGTCCAATACACGATCGTAAACTTTTAGCTGCACCAAGTGCCATAGTCCAATAGGTATAATAATAATAATATGATTATAAACAGTCTCCATATAAATAATAAATTGTGCCGAGGACGAAAGGACAAAAATCGTGTTTTTTTTTTTTTTTTCGAATTTTTGCCTGATCGCAATCTGACATTACTCCGATATTCGTGTCGAATAAAAAAAAAAAAGTGAAAAAAGATATGCAAGACGTGATAACAGCTCTTTAAAAAAAAAGAGAGAGAGAGAGAGAGAGAGAGAGAGAGAGAGAGAGAGAGAACGATCGAATAGTTATCGAAAAGCCAGATATGACAATATAAATAAAAAAAAAAAAAAAAATACGATTCATTTTTATTCCTGATAATCCTTAATGCAATATTTCTTCTTTTATATTTGCAAAAAGAACAGTATATTTTATGTTAACACACGAAGCATAACAAAAATTTCCTCGCTCAATTATTTTTCTATTTTTGTTTTGTGAGATATTGACGAGACCGAACAAACAAATAATGAAAAAAGAAAAACGAAAGAAAGAAACGAACACCCGTTCTAAGTCACAATACATCAACAACAACAACAACAACAACAACAAACAATAACAAAAAATAAATAATACAAGAAAAACCGTGTCACACAATTGTATATCATAAATGCTACTGTTCGAAAATATATTGCCATTGTCAACGTAAGATAAAGCATTGCGAGTTCTCTATGTAATACCTTTTACACAATATACACAATGATTTTAATCTAAGATTGAATATGCGTTACGTTTTGAATGGTGTAGTTAAAGTGAGGGAGGGGGTAGGTAGGTAGATATAAGGATGGGGCAAAAGGAGAAATCGATTATAAAGTGGAGAGCAGTAGTCGAGCATTACCGTTAGTCGGACTGTCCTTACCCAACGTTGCTCTACTACTACCAACACTACTACCTCTACTACTACTACTACTACTACTCTACGAAAGCAGCAGAAAGCTGTTGCTGCTCGGAAATAGTATTGACCGGGTGTTCGCGGTAGGCAAAAAAAGATTTTTCTTTTTCCCTTCCCTCGCGTCATTAACGGACATATTCATGCACGAAAAGATTGGACCGGTGAGAAATTTTGATTGAAAAGAATAAGTACAATATTTTCAACGACAGATGTCGTATAATAATCGTGCACCCTCTATATCAAAGAGTGACAACAGAGGGACCAGAAGTCGGCACTTTTATTCAGTCTACTAGGACTTCGCATAGGGAAACGAAGACGGGATTCTTCGAGTTGAAATTTTCCCAGGTGATACGAAACGTGATAGTATCTATTTTATTTTCTACTTGTGTGTATATATATATATATATATATATATATATATATATATATATATATATACATATATATAAATACATATATATACGCATACATAAATTTATATATATATATATATATATATATATATATATATATACATATATATATAATATAACAGGTAGTACTCGTTATTTATTTATTATTATCATCGTAATTCGTTCTAATCGTCAGACGAGATAAAGTTAAGATAGAAGAGATAGAGAAAAAGAGAAAGGTCGAGAGAGAGAGGATCCGAGAGCTCCTTGGCTAGTCGAAAATCGATCGGTGGCGGCGGTGGTGGTGGTGGTGGTGGTGGTGGTGGTGGTGGTGGTGGTGGTGGTGGCGGTGGCGGTGGTGGTGGTGGTGGTGGCTCATCGACGTGTCGGGGTTAGCGACACCTGGAAAACGCGTGTGCATCGTGCGATTTCCTCGTGAGAGAGAAAGATATATCTTAATCTCTTTAGTGATCGTTGCTTCCTCGATGATATTTAATGTATTTGTGTGTGCGTGTGTGTGTATTACGATATATTTATAAATAACGTTGTCGAGGAGTAAGTATATAAAAGGGTATAATAAGGAAGGGTGGTTCTCGTTTACGTCGTTGCCCTGTCATCGTCCTGTCAGCCGAGGAAAACGTTATTTCGCGATCGAACATTAAAAGTGGGATATTTTTTATCGTGGCATTCAAAGTGACGGCGTGTTTCCTCGTGTGACATTACTACCGTTTACAAATCGGCGAACGAGGAAGACGAACGGCGGACGGAGGAGTAGTATAAGAGAGGTAAGGGGGTAAAGGTGCAGGCAGATAGGTAAACTCGAAACTCGAAGAGGGAGTAGGAAGGGTCAAGGAAATTTTTGGTTAGAGGCAATTTTTTGCCGATCTCGAATATATTCGAGATGCGTCGAAGAATGGCAGATAGGGACAGGCCTAGTTTGGTCTCGACGTGAGAAGGGACGTGGATCCTTCCCTAGGATCCTTGAAAAGAAAAAAAGGGGAAAATAAAGGAAGAAAAATAAAAGAAGCGAAGGAAGCCGGACAAAAAAAAATAACGAAGGTCCTTAGACCTGATTAGGGAGGAGGAGGAGGAGGAGGAGAAGGAGGACGAGAAGGAGGAAGGGGAAGAGGAGGAGGTTCCTCTCAACGTGGAATGACAATAAAGGGGTGCCGTACCAACGTCCGGCGTGTCCTCCTATTATGCACGCGCTGGATTTGAGCCTACGAAACACCTCGAAACTTTTATTCCCCATTGGGATGGCAGTTGGCACACTGACGGATATCGCTACGAGATTGGTGATCGCCGGTTATATACTTGCGGTCGTCCTCGTGTGCGTTCACGCCAGTAGCAACTGGGACAAGGACGACGATTTAGGTAAATAAGACAAATTTCTTTTTTCTTCTATTACGGTAAACGTAACCTCTTTTTAACTCTATACCGAGAAATACCTTTCGTGTTGCTCGAATTCTATGTATAGAATATAATAATCCATGTATAACTCCTGTTATATATATATATGTCATCGTACGACTTTTGTATCAATGTATTTTCATCGCTTCGAACAACGCTACTACGTTATGCGACATAATTTTTATGTCATCAATAACGACGAAGATATTTCATCAAGTTAACTGTATATCTCATTGTACACAGCCCCTTTTTTTCTTTTTTTTTTTTTTGTAATCGTATTATAAAAACACGTCACCACAGCTTTGCATAAATGTTAGTTATTGGTGGATTAATATTTGATGAACCGGTGTTATAGGAAAACAGGTGATGACTATCTATGTGTCGTGTTATATGATATACATATATATATATATATATATATATATATATATATATATATATATATATATAGAACAGGAAAATATACACGGATTACGGCTAACCATTGAAGCGTTCTTTCACTTAACTGTCCTATATCGCTCTACTTTTCCCCCACTTCAAAATTATCTTTTGAAACGAAAAACGTTTAAATATTTCTACCTAAACTATTTAATATTCGTTGTTCATGTTTTGTTTTTTATTTAATTTTTGTAATTGCATCTTTCAAGAATAACGAAATATTCACAGCTTATGGCGGATCATAAAAGTTGTCTTTCCACTAGACCTGGTTTAAACATTGTTTCTTCCATTTAATTGTCTTCCATTGCTCTTTCTTTTTTGTCTACTTCAGAATTACATTTCAAATTAAAAAAAAAAAAAAAAAAAAAAAAAAAAAGATTTAAATTTAATTCCACGTAAACTATTTAATTTTTCTAATTAAAATTTTCAAGAACAACATGATATTCACAGATTATGACCGACCATAAAAGTCCTCCACTTGACCACCTTGAATCGCTCTCTCTTTCTCTACTTTGGATTACGTTTCAACTGAAAAAAAAAAAAAAAAAAAAAAAAAAAAAAAAAAAAAAAAAAAACATTTAAATTTTGTTCGTATGAACTATGCAATCTTTGTCATTCATATATATATATATATATATATATATATATATATATATATATTTTGATTTAATTTTTAGAGTTGCATCTTTCAACAATAACAAGATATTCACAGATTTATGCCCGACCATAAAAATGTTTTCTTCCACTTGAACGGCTTGTGAATTGCTCTCTTTTTTTTGCTACTTCAAAATTATATTTTATACCTATAAACGTTTGAATTTCTCAACGTGATATATAAGATAAATTGTTAATTATTGTTTTATTCGATCTTTTTAGTTGCAACCTTTGAAGTGAGCGCCGTTCTTGGGCGTACCGCCAGCTTGCCTTGTGACATTGAGCCGTCCACGCGAGAAGATCGCGTTTATATGGTGCTATGGTTCCGAGATTATGCGGTGAAGCCGATATACAGGTGAGTTATATCTAAACTTGTAAAAATCAATAAAGTCATATTCAAAAAAAAAAAAAATATAAATTATTTTATTCTTGCAGCTTTGACGTACGAGGGAGAGCTTTCAACAAAGCTCTAAATTGGTCGGATAGCAATGCAGTAGGACCCAGAGCTTATTTTGTGACAGTCACAAAACCAGCTGCTCTATCTTTAGAAGCCGTTCAATTGGACGACGAGGGCATATACAGGTGTCGGGTCGATTTCAAAAAATCACCGACGAGAAACTTTCAAGTGAATCTAACAGTTATTGGTAAGACATGTAATTAAAAAAATATATATATATATATTAAAAAATTCATATAAACAGAATATATGCGAAATAAACTCGTGTTAATATTTTTAATACTATTTTTAGAAGATATTCATTAACAAAAGAAATATAATATTTTCTTGTGCAAAGAGGATCATTTAAATATTTTTTCTACTGCACTTTTAAAAGATACTCATAAAATGAAGATACGAAATAATATTTTATTTAAAGAAAATCGCGTAGAATATTTTCTGTTTTATTTATTTTGTTTTTTCGTTTTTCTTTACAGTTCCACCACATCAACTTCTCATTTACGACAGTTCTGGAGTGGAAGTAGATAAGACTGTTGGTCCTTTCCAAGTTGGTATGGAATTTGGTCTCTCCTGTGAAGTAAGAGGAGGTACACCATTTTTATTTTCTATATTATTAAATGACGACGATATATCTTTGTAAGGAACATTAGATCGACCATGATCTCATTTTTAAAGGAAAACCAACTCCAATCGTAAGCTGGTTGGTAAACGAGAAGGAAGTGGATGGAAGATTAGAAGAAATAGGACAAAATATCGTGGTTAGCAAATTGACTGTACCTCAATTACGAAGGGAGCATCGTAATACCATGTACAAATGTCGAGCTGCCAACACAAATCTGATACCTCCTTTGGAAAAGAGCGTCCTTTTAGATATTTACTGTAAGTCTTTCAATATCAACAAATAATACCGAGTTGATCGGAAAATTCGTGACGAATTGTTTGATAAAAGACACAAAATTGAAATGAATCCACTAAATTAAAACAAAAAATACCTCCCTCCCCCTTTAAATAAATACACTAATTACAACAATTTTTTAAATCATTATATATGGTATGTACTAAAGTACGTAATACACACATATATATATATATATATATATATATATATATATATATATATAAGAATCGGCATTGAAATATTTCGAACAACTCGATAAATATAATTCATACAAAGATAATAAACGATAATTATGTTTTTCTTTTTTTTTTTCTTTTTCCAGTAAAACCTTTGTCCGTAAAAATATTGTCAAAACTATCAGTCCTAGAAACAGACAAGAATTATTCTATAAGCTGTGAAACTGCGGGATCACATCCTCGAGCAAGAGTTACATGGTTGAAAGGAAACGTTCCCTTTCGAAACGCCAAGGTCAATAATTCTTTTTTTTTTCTTCTTCTTCTTCTTCTTCTTATATATAATACTCCTTATTACATTTATGTAATATGACAAATCATATCTTAAATAAATTTGTTAAAACGTAAATTGGATAGGTATTGGACGATAGTAACTCCTCGGTAGTGTTTAGTACGTTAATATTCAATCCCATACCAGATGACAATTCTCAAATTCTCAAATGTCGAGGTGAAAATCCCGAATTGCCTGGTGCATATTTAGAAGATTTTTTCCAATTAAACGTTGTTTGTAAGTATATTTAAACAAGCCCCGTATATATAGATTCCCTTACGTAATTGATGTCAATAACAATTATTTACAGTCCCGCCGAAAGTTCAACTACATCTGGGAAGTACATTGAAAGCAGAAAATATAAAAGAAGGCGATGACGTTTACTTCGAATGCAAAGTTCGAGCTAATCCAGAACATCATAAAATAACGTGGAGACATAATGTAAAAAAAAAAGTGGAATATTTATAAATGCTAAAATGATTTGGAAAAAAAAACAAATTCTAAATTTTGCTTGCCAATTTAATGTATTTGAGAATATTTATTTTGATTATATTTTCTTATTAGGGTGCGGTATTAACTCAAAATTATTCAGCCGGGATAATAATGAGTACACAGAGTCTAGTACTACAAAGTATAGGACGTGACAATGCAGGGAATTATACGTGCCTTGCCAGTAACGATCGTGGAGAAACTACAAGCCCTGTTGTTCCTTTACGAATACAATGTGAGTAAACGAACATCAAAGTTTTAATCTGAAAATTTTTGCATTTAATTCGTATGCAACGTGTAATTTCTTTTTTGTTGGGGACGGGGGCGGTATTTTTACAGTCGCACCTGTTTGCAAAACAAGTCCCACAGTAATTGGAGCGTCGTTAGAAGAATCGGTGAAGGTTCGATGCGAAGTAGATGCGGATCCTAACGAAGTGGACTTTTTTTGGGAATTTAATAATAGCGGTGAAAATTTTGAAGTAGCCCCAGCAAAATTGGATAGCAACAATGGTACCATGAGCGAACTGATTTATACACCAGTTTCTGAAAGAGATTACGGAGCTTTAACATGTTGGGGTAGAAATGCGATTGGTAAACAAGAAACACCTTGCACGTATCATGTAATCCCTGCAGGTAATATTGATAATGTGATATTCTAAAGATCGACCTTTATGAATATCGTTGATGATCGTTAATGTTATAGCGAAGCCAAGTCCTTTAAACAATTGTACTATAAAAGCGTCGTTAAATCAGAGTTCAGAGATATTAGAAGTCGAATGTGTACCAGGATATAACGGTGGACTTCCTCAAGAATTTCGTTTGGAGGCTTACGAAGCACTATCTGGTTCCTTACGCTTAAATGTTTCTAGCGTATCCATCGACCTTCCAATTTTTCGAATAGCAGTTGCAGATCTACTACCTGCTACACACTTTTATTTAGTTGCGTATGCTGTCAATGCTAAAGGTCGAAGTGAAGTGTTTTTATTGGAAGACATTATGTTAAGAGATTCGGAAAAACACACAGGTATATTTTAACGGAGAATAAAATAAACAAATTTTTTGTTATAATTCGTATCTTTCATCGGGGAAAAAATTTATTCATTTTTGGGAAACGAATTCTTTTTTTCTTTTTAGATAGCGGAGTTAGTATGATCCCATTAATTTTAGTACTTATTGGATGTCTAATGGCTTGTCTAATAGCAGTACTTTTTGTAATGGTGATGATATATCGACGTCGAGGTAGCACATCACCTGCACACATCGAGCCATACATGAAACAACCAATTATAACTCCCCCAGATTCAAGAAATAACTCGATGCTTGATGTCACACACGGGGACCATACCTATTTTGTTGAATACACTTTGAAACAGGTCACTGATTATGCACTTAATAAACAACCTGATATTATACAATCACCACAAGGTATAATCATTGTAGAAGATATTTTCTTGTCAAAGATGATATTCTATTTGTATTGTTCATAATTAAGACATATTTGTTTTATGCAGATCAAGAAAAAATGAAACGTGAACCACAATTATTCTTACCAGTAAGACCAGACACATTGTTTGCGCCATACGATATTCACAAACAAGGCCTTCAAACAAACAAATGTAACGTAAGTATTAGTGGACGAATGTTTATTTAAATTGTGTATATAATTTAGTAACTTATATTTAAACAAATAATGAAACTTTAGATATACTGTTTTACAGAATTAACGCCAAATTGCTTTATAAAGATTTTTGTATACTTCATTTTATTATCGTTGTCGATCATGTCGAAGCTCTTCAATTTTTTTATTACAGTTAAATCCATTTTCCACAAGACCCTGGGAACCGATCAGTTTTAAAGCAGATCGTAACTTGATGAAAGAAATTATTATTGCAAATTCTATACCTGGTCCAGAAAGTTGTGTGTAAAATCTTTCGAATAGATGGGACAAACATATCAAGATGGCCAATTTCATAGCCTAAAGAATCATTCAAACATATTGACGAGGAATCAAATGTCATCGAATCGCGAGAAAGATATCTTCTAAGAAATCAATTACAAAGCGATTTGTGGATATTGAAATAATTAATGAAGAACATCAAAATGACTAATCGCATAATTTAACTAAACGCTACACGTGATGTATTATTCCAAGTCTAATATATTTTGTGTCAAGTCTTGCAAGTCTTTTATTATTTAGTATTCAATGATCATTTGAATTTTTTATATTATTTGAAATGCACAACGAATATTTAAAACGAACTTTAAGTTACAACGAAAATCTTCTTGACTCTTATTTCATTGTTAAAATTGATAATAATAATATCTTTTGTACATATTGTGATAATACGATTTATACGATATGATACCTATTATAATACGAAGACAAAGTGACGTAATAATATTGGATAAAAAAAGATGTAAAAGATTGGTATCGTCATTAGAATGCTATAATCTTTATATCCAGATTAAAAAATACCAAAAAAGAATTAAAAAAAAAAATAAAATAATAATAAAAAATTACAAAGAAACATACATATACAAAGAAAAAGATAATAGATCTGAGATTTTTTGGATGTTTTATAAAACACATATGTGATAATATAAATTAGTCTTGTCTCTAAAGATATGCTGCAATGTTAATCTGAATTGGCAAAAACATTCAATATGTTCAAAATATTATACGTTTAGTATAAAAATATCTGCATAATGTTAAATAGAATCGATTATTGCCGCAAAGAAATGCTTTAAGAACACTACTGCAGATTATAAGCAACAACAAGGTACCAATAAACAATGTTGCTAAAATAAATCTGCTAGATAAACGAGAGCAAATGTATTCCATCCAGGTTTGAGATGAAATCAATGTTTGGGAAATCGTATGACATATGGACACTGGAATTTTTTCCGTTCGATTGCATTCTTCGCTAAACGATTGATCTTCCATTCCACACCGAATCATTTTTTCTTGCGTGATATTTACAATTGGTAAAATCTGTTGAATATACAATATGTGGCACTTGATTCGTAAGTAGTATTAACACATTACTTATATATAATAGTATGATATTATTTATCATTAGTACAAAAAAAATGTAATTATCTTATAGCATTTATATTTGTATTAGCTCAAAGCATCTATCAAATATCTTTTTTTATATTGAAATTAATTTCGTCAAAGGTTATGAGAGAATATAATTTTGAAATTATTTCAAATATTTACCCTTCCTTATTTTTGTTAATTAATCGATGTATATAGATAGTATAGACAAAAAAAAAACAAATCGTACTTGCGTATCCTCGAACTTATGTATTTGTCTTCGTACCAGTTGTATCACTTTACACTTCTTATGTTGCAAATTCGTGATAAATTCATTGAAAGTATAATCCTCACATCGAAAAATTTCAGTTTCTAAGCAATTATCATCGCACACGTTATCGTCGCACATCCTTCGCTATACTCTACCAAATCTATTTCTAATAATTTAAAATAATATATTGGACTAATACATTTCTATGTGAGATGTATCAAAAACGTAAATACATAATTTTTTATATTATAAATCAACTCGTACGCATGCGCGCAATCATCTAATGACGAAATAATATTGAAACAGTGCCGTATGAAATTAGGCATAAAATGAGCCATTGCGTAAGGGCCCCTTCATGTAGGTATAGTATTTATTTCTCGCGTCTTTTTAATACCACGACAAAACGCGACAACTTAAATAAAGACTGAAAATATTAACAAATACTTTTTTTATATGGTTTCATTAAAATTATATAAAGGTTGATTTTTAATATCAATTACAGAAATACGTTAGAAGATTTCACCCTACATTGAAATATGTATTTATATTATTAAATGTAAATCACTTTTTATTCTTATTCTGTCATACATTTATACATATTTGTATGGCAATTGTTATTTACAAAATTATTTTCTTTCACTTATGAATATAATTATCATTATATATACTCACATTTTTATAAAAAAAAAAAAAAAAGTTCTACTTACCTAACTTTTACATATCACATAATGGTGTAAATATCTTTTAAAAATTTACAAAAAAAATATTCTCTTTAGTTTACTCTTGGTTTCTTTTCTGGTGGTGGTTTCATATCTTTCTTTTCAACCTTCACTTCTTGTTTAATATCAGTAGCTATAGTATGATAGAAAATATGGAATTATAAAATTGCACATTCTTTTTACAGATTATTACCTGAATTCAATTAATTAATGCTTACTAATTTCTGTTGCCTGATGTGCTGGTTTTGGTACAGGTAAAGGAAATTTACGTGTAAGTTCTCCTAGTAGCATATCTACTCTTTGACGCTGAAATAAGGAACTTGGTTCTTCACGTACCGGAGTTTCCTTCTTAGCAGTAATGGATTTTCCGTTTTTAAAATCCCAATAATATCCTTTACTAGGATGATAACGGGAACATGAACTAGCTTCTTCAAATGCAGATTGTAAATGATGAACTGTGGAAAGCTGTAACAAAGCAACCACAATATATTAAAGAAAAGAATATTATATAGAAAAAATATTTTCTATTTCTCTTCTATCAATACTTACCAATTTAGAACTAACGATTGATGCTAAATCTGGAGCTTGATAAACAACACCAGCAATAATATAGTAATCTGCAAGTGGTGCAGCCAAAGTAGGAGAATGACGATGCTGTTTTCTAATTACATACAATATAGGTTCTTGAACGTGTAGAAGAATATATTCCAAGCCTGTCATATTCCTGAAAAAGTCATTAATAATTTCTTTCATATAATTAATTTATTAACCTTATATATATATATATATATATATATATATATATATATATATAAAATGTTATAAATGAAATATAATTTAAATTACGCTCTTACGTTAATTGATCAGGACTTAGACGTTGCATTTTTACAATTTCGTTATTACATGTCCTATCATAAAAGGGATTACTTCGTTCAGAAAAATAATCCATTATATTACTCGGATTAAGTACAGGGATCCAGGCACTGTCATGCCAAGAAAATCCTAAAGGATTTTCTGCAAAAAATATTATTAATTGAAATATTACAAACGATTCGTAATAATTTACATCACATATACCTTTGATTTATTTAAATAAATAAAAAATATCATATATACTCAACATCTGAAGCTGTATATGTTTATAGGTTATAGGTTATAATTAATAAGTTTAGTACAAATTAAAATAAATTAAAGAAATATTAATATATTTATATAAATAAATACCTGTGACCGCAGATCTTCCAGATATCATATTTAACTTACAATATACTCTTACAATGTTTCAATTTCACCCAATTCCGACGTTACGATTAAGATCATAACCTCAGATGATTAAAAACTGAATAACCTATCATATGCGACATCAGCGACAGGTATGGACAAAATGTGAACTACAAACACAGCGGGGACGCACCATGTGTTTATCGTAAAAGTATATAAGCTTGTTAGTTATTCCCCTCTCACGCGTATATAACAATTAGTTTCGTGTAGGTAAAGTAAGTAGTTTAGTAAACTGCGAACTCACATTTTTCAGTCTCTTGTATATCTTTCTTTTGTGGCAACGTGCGTCTCGCAGTGATCGTGCTAGATACGTAATTGTTTCACAACAATTGCATAGAAAGTAATAAATATAATTGACACATATGATAATTAGCATATAAATTTGCGAATTAAAAAAAATTATCTTTGAATTTAACTATATCTTATCTATTTATATGTGGAGCTATTATTGGCAATGTAAAGCGTTAGTACTCTTCGTTGATGCGTGCAAGAAAGACATCCTGAGAGAGCTTCGATGATTATTCGTCCAAATCCAATGGAAAATTGATCCAGTAAACGTACAGTATATTACACAATGCCTGCTACCCCGAGATAAAATTTTAAAGTATTGAAATTTTTAACCGAAATTATTTTAAGTTTCTCGCGCGTTTCCGTCTTTTTAATGTTTAAACGAATGTACTATTGTTTAAATATTAATGTATTATACCCGTGTACAATAAAAATTGTTTAAATAATTGAAAAATATCCGAAAGTATTAATTTATAAATTTTCGCGTTTAGAAAGAGAGAGTTTCGATGTTTACGCGTCGGAATCCAAAAGAAAACTAACTCGGTAATTGTCAAAGTTAATAAAGTACCGTTTATATTTATATTTCACAAGGCCAACTATCCTAAGATTAAAATTTTTATGTATCAGAATCTTATATTAAAATTATTTTAAGTTTCTCGCGCGTTACGATCTTCTCTTCTTTACCGAAAATTTTGAGAGGCGCCACAGTACAAAATTTTTCTTCCCGAAAAATGTCAAAAACAGCATTTACGCCAACAATGAGAACAGGTGTAATTCTTGACCAATTTCAATGAACAAGGTCTCACTTTAAAGACGAAAGTTTTGTCTAGAACTTGACTTTCTCGAATTTTTGGAAAAGCTTTTTTTTCGTGCATAAACTATTCTCGAAAAATACCATTTTTTATCAAGATTTTTTTCAAAGAAAATAAACCTTTTTCTAAAATTCGAAAAAGCCAAGTCTTAGATTAAACCTTTGCCTTTAAAATGAGTCATTGCTCATCAAAATCGGTCAAAAATTACTTCTCATTTTTGGCGTAAACCATTATAAAAGCGGGGGTGGATGAACAGCTTTAAGAACTTTCCTTTCAGTTGCTTCGGATCTGTGATGCGTAGGGGATTAGATGTCATCTTTGTTATTCTTTATTTTTGATCTTTCTTAGATACTGAATATATAAAGGCAACTATTAAATTAAGAGAAAATATTTTATTTCAACATATTAATCGAAAAGGTACATACGTCGATACGATATACATCACTACAAATTTTGTTAATGATGTATACATAATTATAACCTCAGTTCCAATTGTTTATCAACAGATAAATTAATTCAATATAAATTAATAGGATTTATAAGGATTTAATAATGTAACCTTTTTCATAGATGGATTTGCCTGCACTAGTTGCATTTGATTTTGATCATACGATTGTTGATGACAATACTGATTTTGTGGTTCGTGATTTATTACCAAAAGATCAATTAACTGACGAGGTACAAAATTTATATCGTACAAACGGATGGACGCTATATATGAGCAAAATATTTGAATTACTTCATCAGAATTCAATTGGATTAAAAGAAATAGAAGCATCTATAATCAATATACCTCCAACTCCAGGATTCGATGTTCTTTTAAAATTATTACATTCTCTTGGATATGAAATAATTATTATCAGTGATTCCAATTCATTATTAATAGATATATGGTTGAAAAGTAGAAAACTGGATAATTTAATTACTAAAGTATTTACAAATCCTGCGCATGTTTCAGATGATGGTATGATAAAGATAAAGATGTATCATGTTCAAGATTTTTGTAAACTAAGCATGATTAATTTATGTAAAGGTCACATATTAGAAAATTACATTAAGGAAAGATTAGAGGCAGGAATTCATTTTAAAAGAATTGCATATGTCGGAGATGGAAAGAATGATCTCTGTCCGGTATTACGTTTGTCAGAAAATGATTTAGCATTTCCTAGAATGAATTATCCACTTTTAAAAAAATTAAATGAATATAAAAATAATGAGACCCATAAAGTAAAGGCAACAATTATTCCTTGGTCCAAAGTATCTGACATTTTAAATAATTTACATGAATAAATTACAATATAGTATAATATTATCTCTGTAAACTGAACACTTATTATTATTACCTTTTATGCCCTATTCTCTTATAATTCTTTTATAATAAAAATCGTGAATTCTCAAAACATTTTTTATCTTAATTTAATCTCTAACTTTACTTTATTATTTAATTGTTGATATATTTAACGTTAATTACGAATTATGCACTAAATTTTAGATGGTTAAAAAAATGTTTACAAATATTAATATTTATGACAAAAAAGAAAAAATATTTGGTCTATTTTGCAGCGTTTTGATAGGCTATTACTATCCACCAATAGGATAACAGAAATTATTGGACTGAAGTTATACTTCTAGAGATCATATATTCCATGATGATAAAGTAGTATGCTGGTTACTTGGTAGTCGTGTCAGGACGAGTTGATTCTTCCATCGAAATATTCTTTAAAGGATTCATCATGGGTTTTGGAGATTATCCCCCTGAATACGATAGAGCTAAACATGGTCCTTATGATCCAGCACGTTACTATGGGAAACGTATATATCATTTTTTATATTACACTTAATATATTCTTCATGTATCCTATTTTGTTATATATTTCACACACACACACACACACATATATATATCTTATTATATTTTTTCAGCTGATACTCCTTTTGCTAACGTTAAATTAGGTGAACTAGGAGCTTGGCTTAGTAGAAGAAATTTTCATCCTCAAGCTATGGTGTCAGCTTGCGGTCGAAGTAAACCTTTCTTTTTCTTTTATTAGATAATCCTGATCTTAATTCTTGTTATATAACTTTCTATATAAAATGTATATACTAAGAGTACAATATGCTAATTGTCAATATATGTTCTTCCTTTTACAGCATGGTGGTATTGGCAACATAGATATGTATTTCCTGAACGTGCTGGTATAGCCTTTTTTTTCCAATTAACAGTGGGATTATCAACCCTTTTCTATATAATAAATTACCCGAGAATTAGTAAGTTGAGGATTAATGATATTTATTTGAAAGTTTTAAAAAAATGAGATAATATGTGAGATTTAATTTTTTTCAGAGACTCACAAAAATTACAAGTATCATTAAATCAATAATCTAAATTCCTATATGAGGTTCAACCAAAATAGTTAACTTGGCATAAAACAGTGGCATATATATTTATTTGCCTGTATAGGAATGTCCAAATCTAGAATGTATATTATATAAAAATAAAAATTCTTTAAAAATATATTTCAAATAATTTTCAATGATAATTTCTTATCAGATAATAAAAATCTAATATGAAATTATGTAATATTTTTCCGTACTTTGTGTGTGTGAAATATTTTATTAGAAGTAATTGAGGTTATACAATATACAGATGGTAGGATGTAATCACGTGACGAGATTGCATGATTTTATTGGTAAATCGTAATGAACTTTCGCCGTTTTCGATTGGCTCATGAACATGGAAGGCTGATACGCATATGCTGAATGTTCACATTTTGATCTCCCTCTACTGGCGTTATATAGTAATCAAAATAAACGATATGAGCATATACATAGAATAATCTATATCATTTATAACTTCGCTCTAGTTAATAACGTTTAAATGACGTGTCTTGTTTGCCGTTAACTTTATAATATTCTTGACATCTGTAAAATTGTAATTATATTATAATTAACAAAATGTTAACCAAATTTGAAACAAAATCAGCTCGAGTAAAGGGCTTATCTTTCCATCCAAAACGTCCATGGGTTCTTGCCAGGTAATTATTTATTTCTTTAATCATTTATCTAGAAATTTTTTAGTTATATATATATATATATATATATGTATGTATATATGTATATACTTATAATAATATAATATAATAAAAAAATACAGTTTACACAATGGTGTTATACAATTGTGGGATTACCGGATGTGTACTCTCTTGGACAAGTTTGATGAACACGATGGTCCTGTAAGAGGAATATGTTTCCATAGTCAACAACCTCTGTTTGTATCTGGTGGCGATGATTATAAAATCAAAGTATGGAATTATAAGCAACGTAGATGTATTTTTACATTATTAGGCCATCTGGATTATATTAGAACTACAATGTTTCATCAAGAATATCCATGGATTCTTAGCGCTTCTGATGACCAAACTATACGTATCTGGAATTGGCAGAGTCGTACTTGTATTTGTGTTTTAACGGGTCATAATCACTATGTAATGTGTGCTCAATTTCACCCAACCGAAGATATTATCGTATCAGCTTCATTGGATCAATCTGTTAGAGTTTGGGATATATCTGGATTACGTAAAAAAAATGTAGCACCTGGACCAGGTGGTTTAGAAGATCACTTGAAAAATCCTGGAGCTACAGATTTATTTGGACAAGCTGATGCTGTAGTTAAACATGTTTTAGAAGGTCATGATAGAGGTGTTAATTGGGCTTATTTCCATCCAACATTACCATTAATTGTCTCTGGAGCAGATGATCGTCAAATTAAAATGTGGCGCATGAATGATGCCAAAGCTTGGGAGGTAGATACTTGCCGGGGTCATTATAATAATGTTTCATGTGTTCTATTCCATCCGAGACAGGATTTAATTCTATCTAATTCTGAAGATAAAAGTATAAGAGTATGGGATATAACGAAGCGTACATGCTTACATACATTTAGAAGAGAGCATGAAAGATTTTGGGTACTTGCTGCACATCCTACTTTAAATTTGTTTGCAGCTGGTCATGACTCTGGTATGATAATCTTTAAGTTAGAGAGGGAACGACCAGCCTATGCAATCTATGGAAATCTTCTTTATTACGTGAAGGAACGTTTCCTTCGTAAATTAGATTTTACTACTTCAAAAGATACTTCCGTGATGCAAATACGTGGTGGAGGAAAGACACCTGCATACAGTATGTCATACAATCAAGCTGAAAATGCTGTTCTGATTTGTACAAGATCGGCGTCAAATATAGAGAATAGTACTTATGATCTCTATATGATACCGCGTGAATGTGATTCAACTACAGATGCTGACACAAAGCGTGCCTCTGGTGTCACAGCCATTTGGGTTGCTAGAAATCGTTTTGCAGTTTTAGATAGAGCATATTCTGTACGACAACTTTTTTATTTATAAGGTAGACATTGTTTGTAGATTAAGTGATAATAACAATTTTTTTCTTTTTCAGTTGGTCATAAAAAATCTAAAAAATGAAGTAACAAAGAAAGTACAGATCCCAAATTGCGATGAAATATTTTATGCCGGCACAGGCATGCTACTTCTACGAGATGCAGACCAAGTGACGCTGTTTGACGTCCAACAAAAAAGAACTTTAGCTGAAGTAAAAATTTCAAAATGTAGATATGTTGTTTGGTCTAATGACATGTCCCATGTTGCTCTATTGGCTAAACACACTGTTAATATTTGCAATCGCAGATTAGAATCTCTATGCTCCATTCATGAAAATACAAGAGTAAAATCAGGAGCTTGGGATGATTCTGGAGTATTTATATATACTACTAGCAATCATATCAAATATGCTATTAATAATGGTGATCATGGTATCATTCGTACATTGGATTTACCAATTTATGTGACGAGAGTGAAAGGAAATCAAGTATATTGTCTTGACAGAGAATGTAGACCAAGAATCCTCCGTATAGATCCAACAGAATATAAATTCAAATTAGCTCTTATTAACAGAAAATACGAAGAAGTATTACATATGGTTCGTACAGCAAATCTCGTTGGTCAATCCATAATAGCATATTTGCAACAAAAAGGATACCCAGAGGTTGCGTTACATTTTGTTAAAGATGAAAAGACAAGATTCGGGCTTGCGCTCGAATGCGGTAATATTGAAGTAGCTTTGGAGGCAGCAAGATCTTTAGATCAAAAAACTTGTTGGGAAAGTTTGGCGCAGGCTGCTTTAATGCAAGGCAATCATCAGGTTGTTGAAATGTGTTATCAAAGAACTAAGAACTTTGAGAAATTGTCGTTTCTCTATCTCATTACTGGAAATTTGGAAAAATTACGTAAAATGATAAAAATCGCAGAAATTCGAAAAGATGTATCCGGACAATATCAAGGAAGTTTACTACTCGGTGATATTTATGAACGAGCAAAGATCTTAAAGGTATAATTATAAGCTCAAATGCCTCTTACTATCATGCCTATAAAATATTGCGATTTGTTTGCGTGTTTCCTTTGTATTGTAGAACTCGGGTCAAGCATCGTTGGCTTATGTAACAGAGAAAATTCATGGAATTTCAAACGAAGACGATGACATTCAGTATAGTTCCATGCAAGATGAACTTTCAGCTCTTGAAAAAGGGGCTGTATATCTCAATCCACCGGTGCCCATTCAACAAGCCGAAAATAATTGGCCGCTCTTGACCGTTTCAAAAGGATTCTTCGAGGGTGCCATGATGTCTCGTGGCAAGAGTCAAGTGGCCGCGGCTTTGGCTCCAGAAGATGATACTGTCGTAGCCACGGACGGTTGGGGCAATGACGAAGAGTTAGGAATTGACGATGAGGAAGGTGTTGATGCAGAACCCATCGCGGAAGGTGAAGAAAACGCAGGCTGGGATGTTGAAGATGTGGATCTCCCTCCTGAAATCGAAAATGCAATGCCGATATCCGAGGATGGTTATTATTCCATTCCAACAAGAGGAGTGCCAACGACACAACATTGGGTCAATAATTCTCAATTGACCGTAGATCATATATTGGCTGGTTCTTTTGAAACAGCTTTCAGATTGCTGAACAATCAGCTCGGCGTAGTTGAATTTTCACCGTATCAATCCCTCTTCTTAAATACGTATGCTCGTGCGAAGACATCATTTGCGTCTTTACCAAATATATTATCCTTATATGGATATCCTCAAAGAAATTGGAAAGATGCCACGCCCAAAAATAATTTACCTGCCGTTGGATTACATCTTACAGATTTGGTTCAACGACTTCAAGTTTGTTATCAATTAACAACGGGAGGGAAATTTGCAGAAGCTATAGAAAAACTCCAAGCAATATTACTTAGCATTCCATTATTAGTTGTAGATACTAGACAAGATATTGCTGAGGCTCAACAACTAATTCAAATATGTCGAGAATATATTTTAGGTTTGAAAATGGAAACTGAAAGGAAAAATTTGCCGAAGAATACATTAGCAGAGCAAAAGCGAATTTGTGAAATGGCAGCATATTTTACACATTGTAATCTACAACCAGTCCATCAAATTTTAACTTTAAGAATAGCTGCCAATATGTTTTTCAAATTAAAAAATTATAAAACTGCTGGTTCCTTTGCTAGAAGATTACTTGAACTTGGTCCAAAGCCTGAATTAGCACAACAAGTTCGCAAACTCTTGCAGGTAAACTGTTTATTTATTACTGCATGGATACACGTATAAAATTTGGAAGTTATTCAATTGTTACATTTCTCTCTCTATCTCTCTCAGGCATGTGACAAAAACCCAACTGATGAGCATCAATTAGCGTATGATGAACATAATCCATTCTCTTTATGTGCTATTACATTCACGCCAATTTATAGAGGAAAACAAGAAGTGAAATGTCCACTTTGTGGAGCAAGTTATCAACCACAGTATAGAGATTCATTATGCAGAATTTGTGAAGTTGCAGCAATTGGCAAAGAATGTATTGGATTAAAAATACATATGTAATATATTACATGAAATAGTTATAAGATAACATTTTTTATATTAATCAGATATCTTAATCTTTACAATTTGTATAATTTACTTCAATTTAATATGTTATGGAAACTATTGCCTACAAGTATTTCTTCTTAAAGCAAAATTTTATTTAGTTTTTGAAAATATATTAACGGTTAATATGTATTTGTTGAAGGAAGTAATTCATGTCAACCATTATATACATATTATTGACAAATGAAAATATATTTTAGCTACGTTACGTCGTATATAAATTTCTTTTGGACTGTAAATTAATAATGAAAATATTTAAACGATCACGTTGTAAGAAAGAAAGTTATACAAATATATTGTTAATATTAAATTTGAATATATTTCATATAACACGGGTGAATACTTCGTTATCGTTAAATTATATCAGTTTCATAAATTCAAATTTGCTTTGAAATGCCGCGATTTAAGCCTGATTTTCAATTTAGTAATTTTTTACTTGTCTAGTGACATGTGTAACATGGAATAGATCAGAAAGATCAATGTGCTCGTCGTTAATAAGAAAAATGAATGGAATCGTCGAAAATAAAGAAATTAATAGAATATGTTATGCGAATTCAATTCTAATCATATTCAAGTTGCAACGGCATAAAAGTTTGTTACAAGGTACAATCAATTGAAAAATTACTTTTGAAATCTAAAAAACCTATAACGTAAAACCCTATAGGATTTATATTTATTAATCCCATCTCTATAGGATTTTTCTTTTATAAGATTTCTATGAAAAAATTATTATATGTAAGAATATCACGGAGATAAAAAGAATAGCCTAATTGAACATTCATTAAGATATATCTTCGTCTTCTCTCAGGATTTTATGATCTTTCTTTTTCTTTTTTTTTGTTTTCTTTTTTCAAAACACATTCACTTAGAGTATATGGTAAAAACTCGTTCATAATCGTTTTATACACCAAGAAATCTAAAGTCCCTATGTATTTATTTCGGTTGGTAAAGGGCTAATAGTAAATTTTATCAATGCAAGTCCTGTGCAATGATGGACGAAGATCACGGAGGCCGCTTGTGCGTGCCGTCAGATCGTTGATTAGAATAAATTTATTCGATCGTATCTATTAACGGTGAACCCCTCCGTGTTTCGATTGTTGTCTTATTGGTATTCGCGGGTGGTTTTAGTGACAATTCGCTTATAGTGAAAATTTTGGCGCGCCGCTTTTCGTCGGTTTGACGGGAGTTACCGAAGAAATCTTAATGGTATTAGTCGACAATATGATGGCTCATTGAATCAAGATATCATTGTAGAATAAGGATCTATCGATTGTTATTACTGTTAGCTCGTAGTAGGATGATTGTGCAACGTGAAAAGTATATACACGCCCGAGCCATTGGCGTTCGCTAAGCGGGCACACTAGAATACGCGAGACCAGTGCCGTAAACATCGTGCGAGTAAATACGCGCTCTGCGTCCTCCGTGTATACGTGTTAACGTTACGCACAATTTCTCGATCTTCCGAGTTTTCTAATCGACGTAACGTTATTATTATAGACGTTCAAAAGTGTACGTTTAGTTAATAATAATTAAGTGAGATAATATAAATATAAAATTTATCTGAAATTCACGAAGTAAGGGAGGTTAGAGTCTCGAGGAGATACGGTATCGAGACGGTGTTGGGAATATCGAAAGCGGCAAGTTATTTTTTTTTTTTTTTCTATCGTGGGTGCGAAGAAATTTTCGAATTTTCCGTCGTCAGATAAGAAAGTGATAAGGAGTCTAGGGGAGAAAACAAAAAAATAACAAAAAAAAAGAAAAAGTTTCTCTCTCTCTCTTCCTTTCTCTCTCTCTCTCTCTTTCTCTCTCTGTCTCTCTCTCTCTCTCTCTAACATAAAAGAAAGATAAAACGATTTTGGTGCCATCGGGGGACGTTCGGTTGGCTCTGGGGGAAACAGTGTGTATAGTCGCGCGGCATGAGAAAATGATGTGATCGACGGTCATCATGGCGGCACCCATGTTAAAGTGGAAGCGGATCACAAATCCGACCGGGCCTCAGCCAAGACCCAGACACGGGCACAGGGCGGTAGCCATTAAGGATCTTATGGTCGTTTTTGGCGGTGGAAACGAGGGTATAGTAGACGAACTTCATGTCTATAACACAGGTGAGTCAATTTCGCGCTGCTATGCGTCCTTGCGCGCCTGATCCTAACGATTCCCGCGATCCAAGATGGCGGCATTCGTTGACAAGACGGTCACCGGCCGGAACCGATCGGAATCAAGAAAATCTATTGCTTAGCGACCCCCAATGCGTTTCTTATTAATGAATCTGAAAATTTTCTCAAAGCGGATGCTCTTTCCTCTTTTTTTTTCATCGAAGCTCGTGATAGTTTCATTGCTAGCTCACGGTCCTACTGTCATTTTTCGTGTTTATACGCGCGGGAGCAGCCATTGCTGTCTTGCCCGCCCCACCACGCAACGCAACGCAACGAAACGAAACGCAGTGCAGCGCAGCGTTGCGTTTCGTTGCGTTGCGTTGCGTTGCGTTGCGCTGTTTCCCATCATTCCACGTTCATGCTTCGTCTTTCCTTCTCTCTTTTACTTTTTCTACATATGTATGTGCACTCGTACTGCTACATACCCCTCTCTTCTTCTTCTAGTTTTCATTTTTATATTCCTACTCCTATTTCGAACATAAACGATATATCATTGTTGGCCGCCTGGTTACGCGCGTATTGTACTGGCGTGCAATTTTCTTTTTCTTTTTTTTTTCGTTTTTCCTCCTTTTTCTTTTATTTCTCTTGTTTTCGCTCTCTCTTTTATTTTTTCTTTTCAACTATTTTCGAAGAATATATTCTAAATATTTTCTCTCATCGTTATATTTTATATTATGTTCCTCTTCGATCAAATAAATTACTCTTCGAAAAATGTAGTTAAATTGATTAAAATTCTCTTTTTACAGCAACTAATCAATGGTTCGTACCGTTAACCAAAGGCGATATTCCGCCTGGCTGCGCAGCCTATGGATTTGTGGTGGATGGTACGCGCATATTGGTTTTTGGTGGAATGGTAGAATATGGCAAGTACTCTAATGAACTCTATGAGCTTCAAGCTAGTAGGTGGGAATGGAAAAGATTGAAGCCTAAACCACCAAAACATGATCCTCCACCTTGCCCACGGCTAGGCCATAGTTTTACTCTTATTGGAAATAGAGTCTTTTTATTCGGAGGTTTGGCCAATGATAGCGAAGATCCCAAAAATAATATACCGAGATATTTAAATGATCTCTATACATTGGAACTTCTTCCAAATGGAGCGACAGCATGGGATGTTCCACAAACCCATGGTCATGCACCTCCACCTCGAGAGTCGCACACAGGTGTTGCTTATACAGATCGTACAACAGGTAAATCTTGTTTGGTGATCTATGGTGGTATGAGCGGTTGTCGTTTGGGTGACCTATGGTTTCTTGATGTCGATTCAATGACATGGAACAAGCCGGTAGTACATGGACCTACGCCATTACCACGTTCTCTTCATACTGCTACTTTAATTGGTCACAGAATGTATGTTTTTGGGGGATGGGTGCCTCTTGTGGTGGATGATGTAAAAGTAGCAACGCACGAGAAAGAATGGAAATGTACAAGTACATTAGCATGTTTAAATTTAGGTGAGTTAATATTTGAATTAAGCTTTTTTCTTATTTATTTATTGTTTTTCTATTTTTATTTATTTTTAATTAATTAATTAATTTATATGTATATATATTTTTCTTTTTTTTTTCTGCAAACTCATAGGCAATAGTATTTTCTTTATTTTAGAAACATTAACGTGGGAACAACTGACTGTGGATTCTCTCGAAGAAAATGTGCCGCGTGCACGTGCCGGACATTGCGCTGTTGGCGTGCACAGTAGATTATATGTTTGGTCTGGGCGTGATGGTTATCGTAAAGCTTGGAACAACCAGGTTAGGGTTAGTTGTTCTTTTGCGAGTATTATCAGAAGAAATGGTATTTTATTGACAGTGTTTTGAAACACATTCACAGGTTTGTTGCAAAGATCTTTGGTATCTTGAAGTGAACAAACCACCTGCACCCTCTCGCGTTCAACTGGTCAGGGCTTCCACTCAAACGTTGGAAGTTAGTTGGGCTGCTACTCCATCTGCACAATATTATATTCTACAAATTCAGAAATATGATATGCCACCTACTTCAACTGGAACATTTCCAACAGTTAGCACTCCTACTAGTGTACCAATTACTACATCTGCAGTCGCAACACCTACAACTATACCTGTAACAACTCCTCCCATTACGACCATTGCATCTCTTCCATCGACTCCAACTTCTGCTAGATCGTCATTACCTCAAACTCCAGTAAGAGTGCAACCGACTGTACAAAGTCCTGCCCAAAAGGTACCACAAGTTACGCCAAAGGTAACGAATCCCATAACTCCAAGAGTAGCTGGAAATCTCATAAGAATTCGATCACCTATGGCAACTTCGGCAGCTAGTACAACTACCGAACAAACGACTCCTATTACAACTGTAACTGGTCAAACACCAACTGCTATGTCAGGAATTGCAGCATTAGCAGCTGCTGCTGCTGCAACTCCAAAAATAAGTATGAATAATGTACCCGTTATACCGCAAACTACCGCTAATACTATTAGGATGAAGAATGTTCAACCGGGTCAGCAAATACGTTTTGCTGCGCCTGGAGCAACGGTACTACGTACTGCGTCACCACAACAGAGTAAACAAATAATACTTCAGAAACCAGGTCAAAATATATCTGGTCAACCCCAAATTGTACATCTTCTTAAAACTGGGCAAGGTATGGTAGCCACAGTGCCTAAAGTGAGTCTCATACCTGGGAAAACAGTTCAAGCGACCGGAGCAAAACCACTTAATCAAGGTCCTACAATATTGAGATTAGTTAATCCTAATACAGTCGCAGGGTCGAAAATATTAACGACCATGAAAACATCCAGTATTGTAGCAATGAGCAAAGGACAAAATATAAGTGGGAAACAAACAATAATGATTACGAAACCTGGTGGTAACGGTGGTTTAGTTGGAAGGACAAACCAAATTATTGTTGTTACGACAGGATCTAGTTTAAGAGCTGTACAAGCTGTGACTACTTCACAGGCTGGTGCTGGTCAAACTGGTAGTTTAACAACTCCTGTGAATGTTTTACCTTTATCGGCTACAAATCATGTAACAAATCAACAAGGAGTCAAAATGATTGTTGTCTCTTCTGGAGCAATGGGTGGGGCTACAGCCGGAAAGCCAATAACTATAACAGTACCGGGACAGGGTGGTGTACCAAAGACCGTAACTATTGCTACTAAAGGAAATCCTCAAGCGATATTCAATCCTGGAAAAGGTCAGATAGTAACGATGCCACAAATTCAAAAAGCATCTGTAAGTGTTGTTTGTATTCCAAATTGTATATATTAATAATTTTTAGCAAACGTATATTTTTTTATCATTTTGCGTTTCTAATTATTTGATCTATATTAGGAGACTGTCGCTGTTTCTGGAAAGCCCGTCACACTACAGATGTCAGGAGGTATAGGCGCAAAAACTGTTACCTTAATGCCGACAAGTAGTTCAATAGTTACTACGTCTAGTGCATCCGAAACAATAGACGCTAGTAAAATGCTTTTCGTTCCATCGCAAAAGCAACCATCGGCATCGTTGGGTAAGTATAATGTGAAAAAGAAATAATATGTAAAGACAGCGATTGGATCATTAGGTTATAAAACAATTCTATGGTATATAATGGAAAATAATTGTAGCATCTACTTCTGATGGCCCAGCCACCACTGATGCAGCTTTAGCTGCTCTTGCAGCAGAAGCAGGCTTAATAGATCCTGTTCAGGAACCGTCTGGTGGTTTATCATTCATGGTAACCACGGATGATGTTACAGAAAGTGATGGGAAAACGGAAGATAGTTGTAACGGTAACGAAGCAACAACAGCGGCGGCATTAGTTTCTCAGATGACTGGCGGCGAATCTATGCAAGTTGACGGTGAAGGAAATTTCGTTATTCCGCAAGTCGATGGTCCGTCTGATATCGTTTTATCCGAGGACGAAAATAATAAAGCCGATTTGGAGGAAGAACCTACACCGGAGAGTCAGGACGAACAACCCGCCACTGCGGATACCCAAGAGATGGAACAGGATGTTGGTTCTGCCGTTGCAGATAATATTTCTATGGAAATGTCTCCTGTTAAAGAGACGGAACCTTCCGCAGAGACAGCATGTGAGTCTTCTACTTCTGCTATGGTCGACGATGAATTACCGATAGATTCGAAGGAAAAAATAACCGATGTACAAATGGAATCTACGGAAAGTAATAACGATACGGATATGACTAATGAAAGTGAAATGCAAATTAATGCGGCATCCGAAGAAATGCAATTGAAGCACGATATCGCTGCCGAACAACAACAACAACAACAACAACAACAACAACAGGTCAGAGAGATTACAGGAGAAGATAGCGTAACCGCAACGTTGGTAGAACCAACGGAAAATAGTAAAAGTGAACAGGATACGAACAATGAATTGAAAAGTATGACTTTCGATTCGTATTCATCCGAGGATAAGCCTTTATCGTCTGAACACATATCAGCCGAAGATAATATTTTACATCAATCACATATCTCCCCGGGCGAAAATCAAGAAATGGATAATGTTAAAGGCGATACAAATGGATCAGAAGGAGGAGGAGGGGGAGGGGGAGGAGGAGGCGGAGGCGGAGAGGTTTTGAAAAAGAGTACTCCAATAGAGAATACAGCCGACGAAGATGAACCGATGCTTACAGATAATTCTCTACAAGAGACACATGTAAATGTTCATGTTCTAACACCTGCTATTCCAACAGAATTACAAATGAAATTAGAAGAGTCCAATGAATCAATGGAACGCGATAAAACTTCTGACGTGTCGGTATCGAACATTAATGGTATAGCATCCGTACTGAAGGAATCGGACGTTTCTCAAAAATCAATGACGCCAGTAAAAATGGAGGCTAAAGATGAGCATGTTGCAAAGAGGGATAACGTGAAACAAGACAAAGTACATGGTAACAGATCAGAGAGTGGGGATGATTCGACGGCATTGACTACTCTAGCTACTGCTGCTTTAGGATCGGCAGAACCACCTGTGAAAATGAATAAAAACGAACAAGTGAGAGCTTACTTTTCCCCCGTTTGTTTATACACATATATATATATATATATATATTTTTTTTTTTTTTTTTTTTTTTTTTTTCCCATATAAAATATATTAAGTATATTTATTACCTTCGACATATCAATGCTGTATGTGCACTCTGTTTACAGAATGAAGAAGAAAAGAAAGAGGTAGAATGGTATGACGTAGGAGTGATAAAGGGAACAAGTTTTACGGTACAGCATTATTATCTTCCCGGAGATGAGGCACTGGATATAACACAACCGTTGACAATGGACGTTTTTAAAGGAAGAACGAAAATACCTCTTGAGCCTGGAACTGCTTACAAATTTAGAGTTGCCGCTGTGAATAGCTGTGGACAAAGTGCCTGGAGCGAGGTAATTTACATAAATTCTTTTTATTAGCTATTTATATCATGTATAATCGTTTCATTACCATACATATACCTCTGTTATTGAAGGTGTCTGCATTCAAAACGTGTCTTCCGGGATTTCCTGGTGCTCCAAGCGCCATAAAAATTTCAAAATCTGCAGAGGGTGCTCAAATATCTTGGGAGCCGCCGCCTAGCAATGTGGGACCCATTTTAGAATATTCTGTCTATCTAGCAGTTAGAAGTGCTAGTACAGCATTAAATAATGAAGGAGAACCAAGAACGATCGTGTCAACGCCAAATCAATTAGCTTTCATTAGAGTATATTGTGGTTCAAACAATTCCTGTTCTGTGAATAATAGTTCTCTAAGTGCTGCTCATGTGGATACCACTACAAAACCGGCCATAATATTTAGAATAGCGGCAAGAAATGATAAAGGATACGGACCAGCAACACAAGTTAGGTGGTTGCAAGGTTAGTTTTCATTCAAACCAGTTAGATAATTGCAAATGTTTTTTTCTTTTTTCTTTCTTTCTTTCATTTTTTGTATGAAAAATTATTATATATCTCGATTACTAATCACAAAAATAAATTTATATTATTTTATTAGCAGATCCAACCACCGCAGTAAAAAGTAATCCGCAGGTAAAACGACCTGGTCCTGATATACGTTCACAAGCAAGTTCACCACAAAAGAAAGTGAAATCAGACACAGCGGGCGACAATTTTTCGTGAGCCTGTCGTATTTGACTTTTTATAACTCAAACGAGATGCTATTCATTATTTCAATTTCCGCTGATACACACACGCCTAACAACGATAATGAAAACAGTGTATTGTTTGAGCGAACAACGTGATATATATGCGAATAAATAACAAGAATTGAATCTGCGATAAAGGGGCAATGAAAACGAAGAAGAAGAAGAGGAAGAAAAAGAAGAAGAAGGTGTCCATAAGTAGAATGATTGAGGTATAACATAAGAATTTAAAAAGTATTTTAAATGTTCTATATAAATACAAGGTCTTTCTGTACCACGATTTTCACTCACCGTTATCCTCCTATTCTTTCGCAAATAAGCGAAAATATTCTGTAAAGACAGTATGAGTACCATTAATAAATGACAAGAGGTAATTATTTTGAAGTTAAGCAAGTTTTTCCATGTTTATAGTATTTCTATAAATGGTAAGACATATAGAGGATATTCACACTTGCATCAAAAAAATCAACACATTTTTCAACGATTATGGAACTACGTTTTACTTGATCATCAGTATATATCATTTTAATTCATTCTTAAACTATATAATCTTTCTTTTAAATCAAATATTTACTAATCGTTTAACGCGAGTCATTTTAAAGTTTTAATGAATGAACGAAAACGAAAATAAAAAAAAACAATGTCGTAGGAATTACAAAAAAAGGCTGATGCAAGTGTTAAAAACAAAACAAAAAAGTAAAGAAAGAAAAAGAACACAAAAGTTTTGAGATTATAACAAAAAAATACAATTTCACATAAAATATCGGTGCTATGCATTGTCTTGGATACTTTTGTTACTGCCAAATAATGAGAAAAGAATAGATTATTCAGAATGAAAATGCAACACGTACTGAATCATCTCTTTCACTAAGGAGTGTCTAATTGTACATTACTTATATGATTTATTAGTCTCCAGAACATTTGAGAGACAAATATATTTTGTAAAAATAGAAAGTAAAGAAAAAAAATGTGTGTAATATCCACGTATGTCTTAAGAATTCGATTTAAAGATATTAATATTTTAGTAAAACAGACAGTGTAGTAGTCGCGGAAAAAAAAAAGTTACGGATATTCTCCATAAAGAAAAAGAATATTTGTTTTTATAAAATAATATGTTATAATACTAGTATTATTAATATATAGGGACAATCTGTTACAGACGAAATTGGATATAGTTGTGGAAGAACATGATAAATAATTAAAGGTAAACAAATTAAAAATAGAATTATATACCATGCATATATTATTTGCATGAGAAAAAGATATATAATAATGTAATATCCCTAACTTTTCTCTTGTGCATAATATAATATATTTTAATCAAAATATTCAATATAAGCTTTTAAAAAACAGAAAAAATTGAAAGAATTAATTATATATAAAATATATTATCCTCCGTCTAGTTTTTTCTGGGTGGCTTTTTTCTTGGGGCTATGTTAAAACTCTACAATGATAATTTAAACGCGCACATTTTATGTTGAATTGCGAATATATGTTTTCTGTTATCCATCTTTAAATAAAAAAAAAAATAAAAAAAAAAAAAAATAAAGAAAAAGAAACAAAAAGAAAAAAAATAAATAATTTTCCACTAACAGTGAGCATTGTAAATGCTCGAGCATATTTACATTACGTACATATGTCATTTTAGTGGACTTATTATAGATGGATTATTTAAAATATATATGTTAAAAATGATATAAAATGAGTGTTTTAGTATAATTTTGCATTATCTGAGCGTACAGATTTCAATTATAGTTTGTATTTCAAAGGAATATCTATCGAATAATCTATTTTTGCACATAGTCATTACTCTCTTAACTCGTTATTTCAATATATTTTATTTTATGCTATACCTAATAATGTACAAATTAATCTTTTTTTTCTTTTTTTTTTTTTTTTTAATACATTTTGCATGAATTTCAATTTATATATTAGAAATATTATTTGATATAGCATAAAGTAAAAAGTGAAAATGATTTTTTTGATTGACAAACAAAATTGATGATAAAATCTTGTGCATTATGTAATTGATATTAATCTTATACATAAAATATATATATATATATATATATAAAAAGGTTAAGTAATCTTGCTTTTAAATTGTCAGACATGTATTTCAATTTTGTGTTCTGAATTACTTCGCTTAAATGATAAACATTTGTGTGCAACTTATTAATAGGTTATTAATAAATTTCTCCATCGTTTTGTTTTATAAATTCTATATGCAGAAGATGATGCTAGTTTTTAGAAACTATTTGCAGATATAAAATATTTTCATAAATATATGTATCATAGAGCATTTTGTTCTCTCTCTGTAAATCATCTAGCTGCATTTATATTAATAACAGTACGCTCTCCAATATGTTGTAAGATCTGTTAATAAATGTAGATCAATTTCATAAAAAGAAACTAGACTTCATTTGATTATAATATTGTAATGTAATTACAAAATGTACTTATACCATTGTATATACTATAACATATTAGAAGAATCATTGTAATGAACATTATGGTACTTTATTTTATGTATATTTAAGTGAATATGTACCAACAGAAAGATCATAAGGTACAATGCACTTAAAAATTTTATATAACATACAATGCATTGTGTTCTTTAATGGACATCATTCAAGGACATATGTATATGATCTATTTTCAATCATTGTTCATTATTACATCTATAATATCCACTATATATAGTTCTTTTTTTTTTTCAAGGATAAAATGTTGATTTAATTTAACATAAATAAGCTTGAAATAACGAAGAAAATGTTGTAAATTAGTATTAACATTGTAGATAAGAGTGGATGAATAGTGGAGTAAACATATTCATCCATTTTTACAATATATCAGAATTCTTTCGTGTTGCCTTTCCATTGATATCTAGCCCTTTCTTGGCAGTAACGAAAGCAAGTATATTGATGTATCCTACAAGTTTGATTGACACTTTTAATGCACTAGATTCTGTTACAAAATGAAAAATGGTTATAGGATAACAGCTCTACTTCCTTCTAATAGTTTTATCCACAAAGCAAACGTAACATGTTGGTAGAGAAGTATAGAATAATAACGGGACAACGACTTTACTATATATATATATAAAAAAAAGAAAAAGAAAAAAATTTCTACGTAATCGTACAGTGAGTGTATAGCAAGAGACCATAATCTTTGGTAAGATAACTAAATTGAAAATAATTCTACATTACTGAATGTTTACTTATGAGATACAACCAAGTCAACTATACTATTGGACAGACTTCCGATTGGCTGTAAATAATAAAAATGCTAATATGAGTTTTAATGAGAATTCATAAGAAAAGGTTAAAGAATTTAGTAAAGAAGTATTAACACAATAATACATAAACGTGTTATCGCTAAGTGGATGGATATTGCTAGATATTGCACTGCATACAACTTGCAATTAAATAGCATACATTTATACATATTTTTCCATATGAAACTTCAAATAGATTTTTCGACGTGTTTCATATTTTAAATTTCTGAAAACAACTAGAAAATTACAGATAATGTAGAATTTATTTAATAAGATCACAAGGATGCTAAAAAGACTTCTTATAGGCGTATTTGGAACATCTGGAAAAGGTTCGTGCTATTGAAATACTTATTATTTATGATACTGTTTTATAATAAGATAAATAGCATGTAAACCAAGATAGCACTTTTGTGGGAAGTATGATTAAGGATAATGGATGGCGTTTCAAAATTCTAAAAATTTCTTATAATTAATGAAAAATCTACATATATATACTTCCCCATATACAGCTATCTTCCCTGACTACATATTAACGAAGAATGAATAACAAATCTGGATATTAGAAAAAAAAAACTATGCAACTTTATGGATATATACAAAATGCTCTAATTAAAACATAATTTTAAATGATCAGCAAAATGAAAAATTGTTTCTATTAGGTGGAAATTTTCTAAAAACAAATGTTCATAAAGTTTCATAATTTTTTGTGTCACTGGATTTGAAATAATTTT
This sequence comes from Dolichovespula sylvestris, assembly GCA_918808275.2. Classification (NCBI taxonomy): domain Eukaryota; kingdom Metazoa; phylum Arthropoda; class Insecta; order Hymenoptera; family Vespidae; genus Dolichovespula; species Dolichovespula sylvestris. The sequence continues at coordinate 1,340,803 of OU964986.1, read as the reverse complement.
CTTGCAAGCTATTGTAAATATATTTTGTGAGCTGTGTTAGATTTTACAAATTTTTAACAACATTTTAAAAATCCGTGTGCCTAATTGCAGACCCTATCACGACAAAAAAAAATTAAATCCTTGATCGCTTAATTGTTCTCAATATTTGCGTTAATAAAAAAAAAAGTTGTATATAAAATGAATGTTATACGAAAAGGATTTTAAATTAATATTCTTTTTAATTTTCTCTCTGGTATAATTTAAAATAATTATTTTCATAGATTTCCGTTGAAAATAGATTGCTATTGAATTTGTGTATACAACTCTAAATTAAAAAAAGGGATAAAATTCTAACAATAACAACTAAGGTATACTAACCTTGCAAAATTAATTTTTATAAGAAAAGAAGTTTCGGGCCAATGGCAATACCGTCGAAACTGCGCAATATATTATTAAAATTTAAAAACGATCAAAGTATATGTATAAATCACTCACACACACACACACACGCACACACACGTGTGTGTATATATATAATATGAATATATATATATATATATATATATATATATATATATATATATATAGAGAGAGAGAGAGAGAGAGAGAGAGAGAGAGAGAGACACATACACAAATATATATAATGAAAATTTATGATTAATCAAACAACACAAAACTCCTTCGACACTTTCTATTCAATAATGAATTATCTATTATGGTAGAATGTTAAGTCAAAATATATTATGTATAATGAAGAAAAAATAAACTGAATGTGACTTTCGTATATATGTATGTAAATAAATACATGCATACATACACATATATAAATAACCTCCTTTTCATTTATACAGAATAATTATGCTCTAAACTCTAATAATAATAATAATATAATATAATATAATATAATAATAAAAATAATAATAATAATAATAATAAAAATAAATTATTTATAAAACTAATATTTATCTTTCTCTCACAAAATATCGATTATATAAATACATACAATCTTCACAAATGTGAATGATACGTAATCTCTAACCAAATATTCACATTATTTTGTAATTAATTTTCATTGGTATAGAAACATGTCACGTAAAAAAACAAGCACGAACTATAACATATTTTGAAGTAAATATTCACAATCGTTCACGATTATCAGCTGATTAATTAGAGTAAATATTAACGATTGATACGTATAACGATTTTTGTGTGCACATTGATAAGAAGTAGCACAAATGGTAAGTATATACACTATAGTATATATACTAAGCTTCCATGTCATAAGATAACAGAAAGTGAAGTAATTGTTATATGATATTTCCCATTTTAATTGTAGATATGTATACGTGTCGGTGACAAGACATAATAATTAATATTATAAACAATAACAACGAAATACGTACGAATTAATTTTAAGATGTTTCGATCACAAACGTCATTATAAAGATTTCGTACTTGGTTTAAAGGTTAGAGTGTATGAGCACTTAAGTATACGTATGCCGGGAAGTATAAAATATATTGAAATTTAATTAAAAAAAAAAAGTTTCTTTAGAAATATTTGCAAAAGCTAATCTATTTAAAAGTATTAGAGATATTGTCATTATTTTTTTATTTTGTAAGCTTGTATTAATATCAAAGCTTATGCGTATTAGGTGGGAAGCTAAGATTAAAAGTATAATGGGAATCGATAGCATGAGGGTTGGAGGAGGCAGATGTTCACCTCTTTTAGTTGGAGGACTTTTTATTGCGTGTTTAATGCTTATTTGCAACTGGTGGACTTTATCTTCTGAAAATTTAGATTTAGTGCGTCAAATAGATGAACTTAACGAACAGCTTAAAATAAGGTAAAGATACTTTATTATATGGCATATTGCATGTACTAGAAAATATATCTTCTAGAAACACTTAGTATTATGCTATGGATATTGTATCAAATTGTAATCCTTTGCTTCGAAGAGTTCATTAATAACAAATCAAATATATGTATGAAATCTTATATGTTACAAAAGAGAAAATTATATCTTTTATAGCGCAGAAGATAGAGATCAATGTGTAATATTACGCAGTAAATTAGAACAAAGATATAAACAAATGGAAGATGACATAGCTTATTTACATGTAAGATTAGAAAAGCAAAATGATTTAGAGAAAAAAAATGACGAACTTAAAGATTCTATAGCAATCTGTAAAAGTGAATTAGACTCATTGAATATATTAGATGCAAAACGAAAAGAAAATAAAAAACTTCAAGAAGAATTGGATAGGGTATGTTACTTCTTTTTTTTTTTATATACAATACATTATATACAGCTATTAAGTTATTAATAAAATAAATTTTATAGGTCAAAGATGAAATGGAAAAATTAAAGCTTGCTTATAATGCACCAGCTCACAATATTAAACCTGATCTTACATTAACACGTAAGTTGTTATTTACATATTACAGTATCATAGCATTTTACTTTATATTTTAATTTTTTATAATATATTTACACATTTTAAACTATCCACATATTTTAATTGTATGAACATTCTATATTATCTTTTATTTATCATACTTTAATTTTATTAACATTTTTTATTAAATATACTTTATACTAAATTATTATTGCAAGGTTCTATATATATTGGACAATTTAAATGTTAGTTAAAATAGACATTCTTATTTATTCAAATCGAATCAAGTTAAATCATTTATAAAAAAGTAAACAAAAAAGTATCGCCTTTTAATAGTTGACTTAGTATTATAAGATATTCTCGGACTCTGCTGATTTAGCTACAAGAAAGGTCGTTGATGCTAGTCAGTTACATCTTGTTCGGGACTCCGCTATAAGAATATCTGTAGCTGGTCAGCGTGGTTTGAAGTACCATCAAATCCCAATTCTACCAACAGATCCACCTGGTGCTGTGCGCCTAGCTCCTCGTCTTTCAGTAACAATGTTAAAAGGTAGTGGTACTTTCCTTAAAATTCAGGGAAAGAAAGGAACTGCCATGAAAATCTATTAGCTTTATTGTTTTTCAATTTTTCCATAAAATAAAGGACTAAATTTCAATAAATAATCTTTTTTTATCAATATAATTTTCCATGTTGAAATTATTTAAAAAATTGGTTGACCGTTTTAAAAGTGACATACAATTGAATCCTAGGAAATTTTTGATCAAAGAAATACATAGAACTATGTACATTTATTTGTTGTTAAAATATATGTGATGAATTAAAAATCGTAATAAATATTCATATAATATCAATTGAAATTTTATTATTATTATGTATGTATGCATAATGTGCGTGTTTGAGATATATATATATATATATATATATATATATATATATATATATATATATATACACACACACATGCGGGTGTTCGACAAACTAATGGAAACACTCTTCTGATGGTGAAATAATTCTTTTTGAGTTGATATATTTATTGGAACAGTCTGTGGATGATTGAAACTATGGAATGATCATCTACGTATTGCAATTTTAATATCTAATATATTTTATATTAAGAAATGTAACGAAGAACTGCGTAATATGTCTGATCTTTACAGTGCATATATTTTTTGTTAAAATATGATGACTGAAATTATTGTAATGAATATTGATATAATATCAGTTTAAATGTTATTTTTATTTTATATATCTTTATATATACTTGCATTATATATAAAACAAATGCTATATCATTTCTTTTCTACAGGAAAATTAATATATATATATATATATATGATTTTTCAGCTAAAAGAAATATAGAAATAGAAAATGGCACGACTCAAGGAATAGAAAATGACGAAGTAGGAAAATATGGTAACAGAAAATTTTATATATATGCATTATAAAAGGTATATTTCACTATTAAATACATATATATTTAAGCAAATATTTATTCTCAATCAGATGTAAATAATCAAGGAAATGAGGCAGTAGTAACCATTTCATATGTAGACAAGAGAAACCATCAACTATTTAATCAATCGATGCATTAAATATCTCTGTGATATAAATACTTATTTACCAATGCCTTGTCAATTAATGCAAATTAAATAATTTGTATAGTATTTCTAAGATAATGATAGATTAGTTTTGGAAATAATGTTTAAAAGCTTCTAATGTTCTAATAACTGGTCACAGTTATGCAATATAAGATTGTTAAGTATTATTATACTTTTTTTTTCAAGATAACATTACATTCATATTTGTTTTTATGTAAAATTATGGAATAAAAAGATTAAGTACAACGTTATAATGATACAATGTATTTTCTCTTAGTGTCCATTTTTTTATACACTTCTGAAATAATATAATTATCTACAAATAACAAAGGATTTATTAATACGACAAATCAATAAATCAATTATATTTAAGTATGGTAATACATAGCATGATATAAGCTCTAATGTACAAGTGTCATGTTATAAATTATATATTTGCAAAACAATACATAGTGATAGTAATTGTTAATGCTGCCAATCTATTTGCAGATTTTTTGTTAAAAATAATATATTATCTTCTTCTTTATTATATAACTAATTAATAAATTACTTAAATTTCAATTCACATTTAATAAAAGTACATTATGATTTACATATAATTATATTGCTTATGAGTACATTGTGCGTATTATAAAACACATTATAAGGACAATTTTTATTTTAATATACACATTGTACATAAATAATATTCAAGCTGCATGATTTAACACTATATTGATATCCATATAACAAAATGTAGAATTTTTTTGACTAGGACATTATTAAGTAACGACTAGATATTTATTCTGTAAATTTATGTTCTTTTTTTTTCTTATGTGGTAACTTATGATAAAACTGTCTTTAATATTAAAGACATCTCTTTTAAATATTCGTATATACCACAAGCCAACTAGTAAATTAAGGGATAGCCTACAACTGTTACATATTTACATATTACGATCTTTGGATTACTAAATGTTATATATACTAATGTAAATATGTGTCCTGATTGAAGACTGCCCCTTCCGAAAAGTCCATACTTTTTTGTGCGACTTTTATATCTAAATTATAATTTTTTTTAATTTAAATTTTATACACAATTCTGATCGTTATATAATACCTAGTATAATTTGTATTAAATTTAGTATAAAAAATTATTCTCAATATTTATGTTGCCTTCTCATATAGGCCTTCATTTAAAGGAAGATAAATAGAATTTTTACATTTTTCATAAAAGTCAAACAATATATTAAATATTTATTTTATAAAATTTTCATTTAACGATTCATATTCATTTATTTATATGCTATGCAATTTTATATTTCCCACTTATGCATTCTGCAGTATACCAATAATATTTCTCTCTTTGGTTAGATAAAAATGTTAAATGAAGTTATTAAATCTTTTTCATCTGATATATTTTTTCATCAAAGAAAAAAACAAGAAAATTAAAAAAAAATTAAAAACAAAATAAAAAAAAGAAAATATTGTCCCCTTCTGGAAATGCATATTAGATATTTACTTCCTTGTTTTTCATATAATCAGCTCTTATAAAAATAATAAGAGCTTATATATTTGTCAACAGCCTTCGAGATGAGTAATATTTAAGAACAATGTGCTACATGTACGGAATAATGTCATGTAGAATGTATTGCTGTAATACCTGAAACTTTTAATTTATAGCGAAAGTGAATCTCTTATTACATTCTATGTTCAACATTGTTCTATTGGGTTTGCTAGTTTGGACTGATGCAACACAAATCTAATATACAAACATGCCATCTTAATATACGATTCACTTTCTCATTTCAAAATTACCTATGATGTAGGTTTGATGATAAGGCAGTGTGATGTTAGTAAATTATTAATTTCTAGGAAAGTACTCTAAAAATATAAAAATCATTAAAATCTTTTTCTTCGTTGTAATTTAGCCCAAAAGTAGTTACTTTTCTTTCTATATCTCTCACTAATGTAAAATATCTAATAAATTCCTTTGAAATTGGTTATTATTATGGAGAGTAATGATGGTGGTGATGATGTCTTCGTTTTCTTCTGTATATAAAAGCAAAAATTGAACGAAGACGCCACCAACGACTATGTTTGCGAACTGAATTACGCGATCTTTCCTTTGCACGTATCTGTCGAACTAATGAATAAAAAGCATCATCTATGAACTGCCGGAGTGCAGCAGAAGTTTCATAAAATGGACAGCCTAATTGTTCTGCAAGCGCTTTACCTTCTTCTGTTGATACCTAGTAAACGATGCATTGAAAATGTTGTGTTTCAATTATATGCCATATATAATATACTTTACCTCTCGCTGATGCTGTAAATCAAATTTATTACCAACCAATACAAGTGGAATATGCTCGTTAGGCCGTACACGTGATATTGATTTACGATATTCTAAAGCTTCTTGGAAACTTTGTTTATCTGTTACAGAATAACATATCATGAATCCTTCGCCACATCTCATATACTGATCACGCATTGCAGTAAATTCTACCTGGATTCAAGAACATATAAAAAAAAAAAAAAAATATATATATATATAAAATTTACTTTATTTAAGTTATATAAAATTTACTTTATTTAAGTTATATAAAATTTACTTTATTTAAGTTATATAAAAATAAATTTATCCAGTTTAATGATAAAAAATATCAGACCTGTCCAGCAGTATCTAAAATATCTAAAAGTGCTGCTTCTCCATCTATTACAGCCTGTTGTTGGTACGAATCCTCTGTTAAAAGCAACAATATATTAAATACAAAATACAATGAAATATAATTAAGTTAAAGTTAAAGCAAGTCAAATAAGAACATATATTACCTATTGTTGGATCATGACATTCGAGGAAACTATGACTTACGAATTGCAAAGTTACAGCTGAAAAGAAATTTCTATTAATGTACATTACAAAATATATCAGATTCTTCTATTTCACTTTATCATTTATATATATATATATATATATATATATATATATATATATATATACATATATATATATATATATTTTAAGTTGATACTTGAATCAATACCTGATTTTCCAACACCACCATCACCCAAGACAACTATCTTGTAAACTCTAAGCCCACCTCTAGTAGTAGGCTGTGACACTACCGACATATTGCCCTTGCCGTTTATTGTTGCATTTTTTTCTTGTATAATGTCAAGTGACATTGTAAAAAATTTGTGCGTGTCGAAAATGTTACCTTTTTGCCACATCTACTCACCATCGAATTTTTTTTAATACGACCGACATATTTGATCGAATAATAATTTACTTTTTAATAGACACCCCAACTCCATTTTATTAAAGCAAATGAGATTCATGTTTAATCTCGTCTGCGAGATGTTACATTGCAACGTTTCTTTCTAGGCTTTTTCAAGGGCTAATGTTTAAACAAATCATTTAAACGTATCCTCTTTTACAGTTAGGCAAGGCATGGCTGAAAAGCACGGCCCTGACACAACGTTCACGACGATCCACGACCATCCACGACACGACTCCGGACCAAAGTATATATTGACACATATTAATATATATAAATAGTAGCGACATCTTAAGATATTTCGATGAACTTATCTATCAATCAGTTCGATCATTATTAAGGTTGTTCACCATCTATCGATCGTACCTTGTCGATTTCAGCGACAGGTATGGACGAAATATGAACTATAAACGCAATAGGAGAAACATTGATCTCTACTGTGCGTTTATTATGTTGTTTAAATAATAGTTTATTTTATTCCGTATATATATGATACATCGTTCAAATAATTATGAAATTTATTCCTAAGCCCCATTAGCATGTACAACTGTACACGTATAACAATATAATTAATTATATCAAGAATAATTTATAGAATTAATTGTAAACGAAATATCCATTCCAAAAAGTTTATTGGTAATGGTAAACATAAATTTAAGAATACAGTAAGACTCACATTATGTTCCTACACTTACTGTGTATAATATAACTAATCTTTTATTTTACATGATTTTCAATGAGAATCTTTATTTTTTAGCAGTTTTTCTGGATATTCCTTGTAATACCATTCTAAGAATTCCTTTTTACGTTGTTCTCGTCTTGCAAAATATTTAGGGTACATCGCTTTTTCAATTGGATCCCAATTATCTAATACGGAATCTGGTGTATAGCCGCTTCTGTTATAGGCAACACCTCCCGGTGACTCAGGGAATGCATACGGTTGATAATGTTGTTTTTGAAATAATTCTTCTTCGCCTTGTTTTAAGAGATATTTTGCTAGCCTTAAATCTGCTATTTTTGCATTTTTGTCAAAGCGTTCGCGAAGTTTTAAAGCCTCATATCTACACAAGAATAAAAAAGAAACAGAAACAATAATCTTACGATTAATTAAAAATTTTTTTTTTTTTATGATTATTATAATATTTTTTACATTACTGTTATTATACGTGTTATACATATATAATGACTGGTTATATAACAAATCTAAATATTTTATATATATATATATATATATATATATATGACATATACAAATCTAAATATTTCATATATATATATATGTATGTATGTATGTGTGTATGTATGTATGTATGTATGTATGTATTATATTAATATTATAAATTACTAATACCTGTATTCTAATCGATTGATACTCCAATCTCTAATACATAATAAAGCTCGTTTATATAAACTGCAAACTTTTTGAGAATGAGATATAATTCCGGTTGGTAATTGTGCCATCTTTTAATTTTTCAATTCAACTTTTTCGTAAATTATAAGATTACATGATCAGAATGATCAATATCTATATCGTCTTTAACCTAAAAATCTAAGAATATTCTTATGTTCATATTTGGATAATCAATGTTGCGACATCTGCTAGATTTCTCTCGAAGTTATACACCTTGGTAATATATTTAAATGTTCCTTTCAAGTACTTCTATTTCTAAATACATATAATTATTTTGTTGTAAATTCATAAACATTTATCACAATAGAAAAACTTCAAATATAAAAATGTTTATTCTTATAATAATGATATATATATATATATATATATATACATCAAATAAAATTAATGCAACATATAAAATTTATCGATACTTGCATTTTGTTATAAAATTATTGAAAAATACTAAGGAAATAAGATGTTTAACAAACGGGAATTAATCAACTTCAATATTGTCGTCAAATATATGACGGAAATGACGTAGATAATTAAAGTAATATAATTGGTCAATCGATTGTAATTTCCCAAATATATAACGGGATACAATGGTACGATAACTTGCACGTGATTGGTCGATAATAAATGAGTGGCATTTGTTCTCTTCCTATAAGATTTTGTAATAATTTGTATTATTTGATTATTATTTATAACTAAAATATTTAAACTATTAATAAAGGATAGAATATACTTGGTTGTTTTGAATAAATAAATTTTTTTTTTATTTGGCATCTTTTTAATTGAACTGACGAATTTAGATAAGACATATTTGAAATTGAAATTTTATTTGTCTTATTTCCGGTTAGAAACTGCGACGGAACTATAGTAAGAGTTAAGCGATGGCGGTACCCAAACGATATGGTCGTGTGCAGTTGTCGTTTCATTAACGGACCCTTTATATTTCTAGCGGCAGAGCAATTTCTGTGGATTTGAGGTACTTCTCAAACTGTTCACGACCGATTCTTACCGAGCGACTTTATGCTCAAGCGCAAGATACCTTATTCTTATATAGAATATCTTTAAACTCGTATGCGGTAGAAATGATGCGACGTAGAAAAGTTGATCAAAATTTTCAGTTTTGTCGCGTTATACGGATAAGAATGAGAGATTCTTTTGAAAATATATTTAAAATTTGTACATCGTATACATCAAACGTGAAATGATACGGAG
>OU964986.1:1320954-1325954 GCA_918808275.2 Dolichovespula sylvestris | reverse complement strand
AGACAATCTTTATCACTCGTCCATTAGCATCCATTCATGATATTAATCACTCAAAGTAATTATATCAAAACGCTTTGTTATTGCATTGATCGATGTTATGTATATATTGCATCGAATGTATGTGTATGTAAGTAAAAGCTATCGCTGTCTTCTACTTTGCCGAGTTATCGATTGCGATAGACTAGAGCCGGTCTGACTAGATGCAGAGTCGACTACTAGAGAGGAGAGTAAAATAATCAGATTCCTAAATACATGCTTACCATACATACATACATATATATACGTATATACCATACATATAATTTTCCATAGATTCCTTCACGATCTTATTATGGTATATACAAGATCGATCTTACTATATTGTACGATTGTTAAGATTTTATCATTGCTATCATTGTTATGACTGTTATTGTATTTATATCTAATGAGTAACACACACACACACACACACACACACACACACACACACACACACACACACACACACACACACACACACACACACACACACACACACACACGGATTTTTTCACAGATATTTTTATAATCTCGTTATGTTATATACAAGATCGATCTTATTATATCATATGATCGTTACAATTTTAAAATTATTTTAATGATTTTACGATTCTTATGATCGTTGTTATATTATACGTATTTACATAAATTACACACATACTTACATGTATGATTTTATCGTAAATATATCTTCATCATCTCATTTTGATATATGCAAGATCAATTTTATTATTTCATTCTTTTGTTATTTTTATGATTGTCATTGTATTAACATATCATACATTCATATGTAAATTATACATATTATTTTTCTATAGAACAGGTGGCGTTAAAATATGACCTAAAGTACTTTATATACTTACAATTAATATTTACATACAACATACATACATACATACATACATACATACATACATACATACATATGTATATACATAGAATAAAATACTCTTGTCGTGATAAATAAATGAATAGACGAATAAATATCATATCTCTGTAATTGAAGAGGAAGGGCTCAGTATATCGACTTAAACATTATTTAATTTATTTATAATAGTAGCAAGCGAAGAGAAAAAAAAAAAAGAAAAAAAGAAAAAAAAGGAAAAAAGAAAAAAAGGAAAAGCACGGAGGAGCGAGAGAGAGAAGCTACAAAGGTTATCTCTCTCTCTCTCTCTCTCTATCTCTCTATCTCTCTCTCTCTCTCTCTCTCTCTCTCTCTCTCTCTCTCTCTCTCTCTCTCTCTCTCTCTCTCTCGAAAGGGTACTCTCGAAACTAATGAATTAATGAATTTCCGAATTAATGATATACGAAATGTAAAGTGTTGGATCATTTAGTAAGTCGTTTGAAGTTTTCGTCTGGTTTGTCGTCGAGAAGAAAAAAAAAAGAACGAAAGGAAAAAGAAGAAAGAGGACAAGAAGAGGAAGAAGAAGAAGAGGAAGAGGAAGAAGAAGAAGAACAAGAAGAAGAAGAAGAAAAAGAAGAAGAAGAAGAAAAAGAAGAAGAAGAAGAACAAGGAGGAGGAGGAGAAGGAGAAGAAGGAGGAGGAGGAGAAGAAGAAGAAGGAGGAGGAGACGATATCGGCGTCGTCACGGCGAAGTGCTTAGCATCACGAGGAAACACTCGAAATAGAGGTGGTTAAGTAGAAGATCGAGGAAAAGCTCACACTGCGGATTATACACAGTTACGATATATGTACGTATATATATATATATATATATCGTTCTTTCGTATATAAGGCGGGACCTCCGCATTCGAATTCGCCAGGGTAAACAGGTTTCTAGGTCATCTTCGAACAGATTTTTGGCATGTGAACGTTAACGGAGATCTTTCTATCTTCCTCTTCCTCTCCCCCCCTCTCTCTCTCTCTCTCTCTCTCTCCTTGGATTGGCTAGTTTGTGAAATTTCGAGAAGCCAACGGCCCAGCTCCGCGTATAACGCGAATACTCTTGATTATCGAGAGTCAGCCAAGTTCTTTTAGGGTTTCATTTTCTATAACGGGTCACGCTATCTCTCACTGATCGGTCTTTACTCTCCTTCTTTTAATTTATTTATTTATTTTTTTCTATCTACCTTTCTTTCTTCCTTTTTTCGGCCTTCGTTTTCTCACTTCGTTAAATACATCCTCGTCACGCACGGATACTCTAGTAGCTCAGCCCTTTATTAGGTTTCGTTCCATTGTGATTTCGGCTAACAGTGCAATGGCCTCTTATTTGTAACGTGTGTGTATCTATGTATGTATGTATGTATATATTTCTCTCTCTCTCTCTCTCTCTCTCTCTCTCTCTCTCTCTCTCTCTCTCTCTCTCTCTCTCTCTCTCTGTCTCTCTCAAATCTTGATCAAAAGTTATACTGGGTGGGCCAAAAGATGTTGAGTTGAGGTGGGGGATGGGTCAAAGGATCTTAGGTCGGTCAAAGGATTTGAAATGGGTCAACAGTTTCTAAACCATCTTGGAAATCAACCCGTTGTTTAGGCTAATTTCTTTTTTTTCTTCCCCCTCGTTTGTCCTCTCTTCGTTTCGTTCTTTTTTTTCTGTTTTTTTTTTTCTTATTTTTTATTTTTTTTTTTATTTTTTTTTGTCAGATCTCACAACCATAGGACCAAATTGGAAGATACTTATAAGACCGAGAAGCGTCAAAAATGAGTACGTAGGAAAACGTGTTAATTGATATTGAAAAATGACCTTAGGGAAACGCTTTTGGCCCACCCAGTATATATATATATATATATATATACACACATATAGCGAACTAATTTAGCCGGCCAAATTTATCGGCTTTTCTTAAACATTCTTGCTGGTACTCTTGCTCATTCTTGCTCCCATCAACAGTTTCTTCTTCGTCATTTATAGACTACCAAGGTTTAGTAGAGTTTGCTCGTAAAGCTTTCCTCTCACAGGTCTTTGACAAAAGGCTCGCCCGTTGCCTTGGCGTAATTTATCTCGTAGAAACCTAAGATACCCGTGGCGAAAGGTCACGCCGATGGTTTGGCGTTATTATAGATGATAATGATCGAAAATCGAACAAGTTTTAAACCTCTTTATATATCTATATATCTATCCATCCATCCATCTATCTATTTATGTTATGTATTTATGCATGTATGTATTTATGTATATACGTACCTACTACATCTATATACATATGCATTTATGCGCGTGTGTTGTGCCCTGCCGTGCAGTGTTAACGTTATCGACGACGAGGGCAAAAGAGCAAGCTTATCGGGAAAAGTCTACTGACCCATATTATCGAACTACCAGCTTTAAAATCAATGTTGGATTCGTTAGGAATGCGAAAGACGTTCAAAACATATTCTCTCCTCCGTTAAGCGTATCCTCGTAACATTTGCCGAACTAACGACAACGATCAGGTTATATCCCTGTAAAACTTTTAGAATTCCGTTTGCTTCGAGAATTTTATAAAAAAAAAGTTCTTTCTTCCTTCCCCATTCCCTCCCTCCCTCCCTCCCTCCCTCCCTCCCTCCCTTCCTTTCTCTCTCTCTCTCTCTCTCTCTCTCTCTCTCTCTCTCTCTCTCTCTCTCTCTCTCTCTCTCTCTCTCTCTATCTCTTCTTTTTCTTTTTTCAAAATTTTTTTTTGTTTTTAGAATTATATTTACGAACCGATATTACAATCGAGATTATTTGGGAAAGGATGTTTTAACCGGGACTAGAAAATATTCTTTTCATGAAAAAATGCAAACACGGACAACGAGTACACGGGTTAGTTCATGGGGTGAAGAGAGAGGGGGTGGGGGTGGGGGGAAATAATCGAATCCTTTGAATTCCTATGTCGAGCTTCGACGTTATTTGGGTCATCTAAATATAATTTTGTCTTCAATTTTGTATTATAATAAATTACGTGGAATGATATAAACGTGGAAGTAGTAAAAAAAAAAAAAAAAAAAAAATGAAATGCTAAAAAGAAAATTATAAAAGAATTTTTAAACGAACGGTAATTCGTCAGAAGGATCAGTTACGGGACGTAATTGGAATCTTTTGGATTAACTCGTCGACATAATTTTTTTTTTTTTTTTTTTTTTTTTAGGGCGACGTGTTCTAATAAAATATTATTATTATTATTATTATTATTTTTTCCCCTATCGAAAACTAGATTCAGCAGGATATAATAGCCGTGTGAAATAACGCGTATATATATGTATATATATATATATATATATATATATATATATTTTTTTTTTTTTTTTTTTGATAAAAAAGAAGACAAAAAATATGACGCAAGAGAGAATTTAAACCCTTCAGAAAGGTTTAAACCTTTTGCATCATAATTATTTCTCCGAGCTTTGTCTCACTAAACTCAAAGTTGGATTTAATTTAATTTTTTTTTCCGCTTTTGATATATCTCATCTCTCTCTCTCTCTCTCTCTCTCTCTCTCTCTCTCTCTCTCTCTCTCTATCTCTATCTCTATCTCTTTTTTTTTTGTTCACACGTAACATTTAGAAAGAAATATTTGGAATAAAACTATTCTTTACTGATTTGTTAATCATATCATTCTATTAAACTAAATAGAGTGTCATACGTCAGAGATGACTCAAGAGTTCTACAGGAAAATACTGTTGTCGCGTCAGCGGTGACCTCATAGTGCTAAAGGTTAAGATTCCATTCATTTTTTTTTTTTTCATTTTTTTTTCTTCTTTCTATTTCTCCTTCACAAGCCATCAACATTAAAAATTATGTCTCATTATTTCATTATCAAGCCTATCAAATGTTTCAATATCAACGTAGATACTGTATTATAAACATCATCGCGAGCGTAATAAAACCGTCCTTGCGTTAGATTAAAACTTTGGCATTGGATTGTCAACGACGTTACTTGACAGATACGTCGTTTCGAACCGAAGGATTATGAATTGAAAAAAACAAAAAAAAAAGAAAAAAACAGATAAAAGATCAATAGCATACGATATTCGACAATACGTAAGTTTGTCGAATGATTTCATTCGGTGATTATATCTCGTATGAATACG
>OU964986.1:1260954-1318454 GCA_918808275.2 Dolichovespula sylvestris | reverse complement strand
TATTATTATTATTATTATTAGTATTATTATTGTTATTATAATTATTGTTGTTGTTATTATTACTATTATTATTATTATTATTATTATTATTATTATTATTATTATTATTATTATTATTATTATTATTATTATTATTATTATTATATAAATTTAATGAAAACTGTTTAATACACAATAGATGAATCATCGTCACCTACGACGAAAAGTCTAGGAGGATTTGTTGTTGTTTTTTTTTTTCTTTTTTTCACAGGAGTAGCGTGCGAGCGAGCTCGTAACTCGAATCTACCTTCGCTCGCGCGCTATTGCTGTCGTTCAAATGATTATTATCGTTGTCGTCGTTGTACTGCCGTTGCTTTTCTACCCTTGCCGATGTTGCTGTTGCTTTTATCCAAGGGAGGGAGGGAGGGAGAGATGGAGAGAGGGTGAGAGGGGAGTGGGTGCGGGGTGGGGTCATCGATGAGATTATTATAATACGTCGTCGTTGTTGGTTGGTGGTTCAACGACGTCGACGTTAACAACGACGACGTATTCGGGGGTGGGTGCGTTCGTTATGATCCTTGATTCGTATTAACAAAAAAGAGATCAGAAAGAAAACGGCGTGCCGTGTTAAAAAACAAAAAAAAAAAAGAAAGAAAAGAGAGAGAACGCAAGAAACAGAAAAAGCAAGAAATAGACTCTTGTATTACAATAATAATAATAGATTATTATTATTATTATTATTATTATTGTTGTTGTTGTTATTTTTATTATTATTACTGGTAGATATTATTATTAGCGATATTTGGTACAATGGTATTGGAACAAAATGTCGATCAATTATCTGTTTATTTGCTAGCGTCTCGTTGGGTTTGATGCCTCGTCGTGCGTTTCTCTTCGATCGTCTCGTTCGAGAGACGCAGGAAGACAGGGAGCTGTCGCGACAGCAGCGGCTCGAGTAGAAGAAGGAGGAAGGGGGTAGAAGGAGGAGGTAGAAGGGGAAGGCAAAACGACGAGAGGAGAAGGAAGAAGAAGAGGAGGAGGAGGTGGTGGTGGTGGTGGTGGTGGTGGTGGTGGTAGTGGTAGTGGTAGCGGTAGCGCTAGCGGTACTGGTGGTGATGGTGGTGGTGGTGGTAATGGTGGGGTAGTGGTGGTGGTGATGGTGGTGGTGGTGGTGGTGTTGGTAACGGAGGTGGTGGAAGAGTGAACGTAGTAGGTGTAACGTCGCCGTCGTCGTCGTAACGCGACGAGCGAGTAGTAGTAGTGACACGGCGAAACTAAGTGGCCGCGAACGTGAGTCGGGTTCGATACGTAACCGCGAATCTCGTGAACGAGGAAGTGCGTGCGTGCGAGTAGTAAGTAACTACTTTAAGGGAGGAAGAAGAAGAAGAAGAAGAAGAAGAAGAGGAAGAAGTAGTAGTAGTAGAAGAGAAGAATAAGAAGAAGGAGAAGAAGAGGAGGAGGAAGAAGAAGGAGGGGTAGGAGGAGGTGAAAGGAGAATAGAAAAGGATTCCTGCTGGTGCTCCTCCGTCGTCTGCCCTCCCCTATTTTCTTCCTACCTCCCTCCCCGACGCGTCGCGGTCGCCGTCGCCGTCGTCCCCGTCGCCGTCGTTCTCCTCGTCGTCCTCGTCGATTTCGTCGTCGCTACTCTTCATCCGGTTGGCTGTCGTGCGACGACGCGTCGTACGCGCGCACGGTCTTTCTCTACTTTCTAGCTCGGCTAGTCGAGCTCGATTCGAGTCGAGTCGAGTCGAATCCGAGTCGAGTCGAGTCGAGTCGAGTCGAGTCGAGTTGAGTCGAGTCGAGTCGAGTCGAGTCGAGTCGAGTGGAGTGGAGCGAAGAGTTCGGTCTACGTCGTCGTCGTCGTCATCGTCCTCGTCTGGGTTGGTGGTAGTCCAGTCCAGTCTTCTTCGTCCGTCTCGTCGTCGTCGTCGTCGTCGTCGTCGTCTTCGTCGTCGTCGTCGTAGTCGTCGTCGGGGCAGCAGCGGCGACAAGCGGCGGCGGCCGACAACATCACGCGTCGTCGTCGTCGTCGTCGTCGTCGTCGTCGTCGTTCTCCTCGTCGTCGTCGTCGTCGTCGTCGTACTCCCTATCCTCGCGTTCACGTCGTCTTTTAACGCGACGGTGAGGTGCGCGCGAACCCCGTCTTCTTTTTTTTCTTCTCTCTCTCTCTCTCTCTTTCTCTCTCTCTCTCTCTCTCGTCTAGGGAATCGAACGTGCCGATTCGTTGGCGGCGCAAGCACGACGACGGCGGTGTGCTTCGAAATCGCGAATAAATGTGTCGGTCACGGTACAAGACGTGAGAAGAAGCGGGGGCCACCGGCAAGCCGAGGTTTATTTTTAGTGGCAAGCGCCAAGCAGTAAGCGGAGTGTGGTATAAACGGCGCGCACAGTGGCCCGATGAAGCGGCGTATGTGACATCAAATTTCTCCTCTCTTGCCACCTCGTGAACGGACACCCCGAGAGACATCTCGCCGTCGGACCATCCACGGTGAGTATTCGATTGATTCGCTATTCCGACTCGCGAGTAGCCGCCCCCTTTCGAACGTCCAGGGTAACCTCCACCCATCCCTCGCTCTCTCTATCTTTCTTGAGAGAGCACACCTACGCTCTCTTTCTCTCTCTCTCTCTCTCTCTCTTTATATCTTTTGCCCCTTTCTCTCTCCCCTCGTCGCTTCGACGTTCGCTCGACCAACCAACCAACCAACCATCCACCACCACCCCCACCAGGGTTGCTCTGACTCGGCCAAGGAGAAGCGGTACAAGAAGAAGTAGACGACGATGAAGAAGAAGAGGATGAAGAGAGAGAAAGAGAGAGAAAGAGAGAGAGAGAGAGAGAGAGAGAGTGTTCCACGATCGCAGGTGGAATCGCGAAAATTATGTAACGACCGCCGGCTCCGGGTCCGGCCAGGGCCACCAAAAGACGCTACTCCTCTTTCCTCTTGCGCATTTCTCTTTCTCTCTCTCTCGCTCGCACGCACACTTCCTCCTCCTTCCTCCTTCTCCACCTCCTTCATCATTCCTCCTCTTAACCTTCTCTCTCTCTCTCTCTCTTTCCCTCTCGGCCGCCACCCCTTCTCGACGAACATTATTTCGGGAGTGCCAGGCCAGGCAGAGCTCGAGGTTGCTGTTCGTGTATGCTTTCTGCTTCTAACTGCTATTGCTGATGTTGCTGCTGCTAATGCTGGTACTGGTACTGGTGCTGGTGCTAGTGCTGGTGCTGGTGCTGGTGCTGCTGTTACTGTTACTGTTACTGTTACTTCTGCTCCTGCTCCTGCTCCTCTAAAACACGTACGAGCGTTCTAGTCGCCGTGTGTCCCGGGAACGAGCAAGCGCATTATCACCCAGTACCCTGAGCGCGGTTTTGCTCGAGAATGTTCCTGAACCCACCGCCTCGTGGCTCCGTTATCGAAATATTCTATTCCAAGGGAAATAATAACGTTGGACCTCATTACAAATAATTTATATCGTTCTTCTTTTCATCCCTTTTTTTTCTTTCCTCCTTTCTTTCTATCCTTCCTTCCTTTCTTCCTTCTTTATATAACTCTCTCTCTTTCTCTCTCTCTCTCTCTCTCTCTGTCTCTCTCTCTCTCCTTTTTTCGCTATCTGTTTCTCCCTCTCTTATCGTAAGATACGACCGTCCGTCGTAAGGGTAAAAGAATAAGCACGATAAGCCAAAGGGGCGGAGGGGGGTTTATACTCCCGAGGCCTCACTCCACACCCTTTCCCCTCCCAAGCCCTCCTCCTCTTCCTCCGTCCGCTTCCACCTTCCCGACCCCCCGACCCCACCCCCTTTTGTTCTTTTTCCGTTCGATGCGTTCCTCGATGGCAAGATACGAGCGAGACCCGCCTTTGTCCTGCTTTCATGGTATCGACCCTACACGGCTGACCTAGACTCACTTACATTTTCCAAGCCGTGGGGCCTACTCACCGATCTAATCCTCCCCCTCCTCCTCCTCCTCCTCCTCTCTCTCTCTCTCTCCTTTTCTCCAACATGTTCCTCTTTGCATCCCTCTCTCTCAATCTCTCTCAATCTCTCTATCGCTAAATTTCTAATGAAATTCCAAACTTTTCGTTGAAATACAAATGACGACGGTGACGACGTCGACGACGACGAGGACGAGGACGAGGACGAAGTATAGAGTAGGAGCGTGCGCGCAAGAATGTGGGATACAGAGAGTAGGTACAAACCGTGTCGATATTTATGACGCGGTTCTCTCTTGCAGTTCTAACACACTCGCGGGGGACTCGGAAAGAAATTGATAAAATCTCGGCATAAACGGGCGGGGATTCTTGGAAACGCGTTAACGCGTCTTGGCACGTTTTCTTGGTACCAACGAAGATGAGAGACGGAGACAGATACAGACGAAGACACACACAGATATATATATATATATATATATATATATATATATATATATAGAGAGAGAGAGAGAGAGATATGCCTTATGGCATTTCTCTAACACTCGAGTTTCTTCACCCGGATTATATATCTTCTTTTCTATTTTTCATTCTATTCGAATTCTTCCCTAGATATATACATACATACATACATACATACATTTATACATACATACATATATATATATATATATATATATATATAGATAGATAGATAGATAGATATAGACATATATCTCAACGATGTCTTATACGTACGTATATATACGTATATACATACATACATATCTACGGATCGTAGAAAAATTATGTAGACATACCGGTAGTATCGGCTGAATAGGAGTTGGAGGAGAATTGTAGGTGGAAAGAATCTTTACAGTGGATGCACAGTTTCAAGGATTCTATCGGAAATTTACACCTTCTCCCTCCCCCCCCCTCTCTCTCTTCATCATCGGCTCCTCTTTTTTTTTTCTCCTATAAACTGTGGACGTTTGGTTTACATATGAAATAATAAATTCCTCGATTATAATTCATTTTGCCTTTGCAAGCAAAGGAAACAATGATGATGATTGATGATGATGATGATGATGATGATGACTATGACGACGATGACGATACGATCTATATATATACAGAAATTTTACAAGTAAATTGTGGAATTTTAGTCTCTAAGAGAGAGATAGATAGATAGATAGAGAGAGAGAGAGAGAGAGAGAGAGAGATGGAATCATTCCTTCCTAATATCCTGCCAACGTAAATTGGTATCCTCGCCCAGAGGAAATTGAAAGCTGCTACCTTGAACGATACTACAGGCTCGGCCAAAAAAATTTTCACTCCAGTCTCTCCCAAGTATAAAAAAATTTGCAAGATACAAAATTGGATTGATAAAAAGGTCACGGATAAGAGTCGAACGATTTTCTTTCTTTTTCTCCGCTTTTTCTTT
This sequence comes from Dolichovespula sylvestris, assembly GCA_918808275.2. Taxonomy (NCBI): domain Eukaryota; kingdom Metazoa; phylum Arthropoda; class Insecta; order Hymenoptera; family Vespidae; genus Dolichovespula; species Dolichovespula sylvestris. The sequence goes on along the minus strand of OU964986.1, from coordinate 1,313,134 downwards.
TTTCTTTTCTTTTTCTTTCTTTCTTTCTTTTTTTTTTTTTTTTTTTTTCTTTTTAAACCAGAGACTCGTTGGCTTTTTACGATCTGCAGTGAAAAAAAGAGAGATAATAAAAAACGAACAAGAAGAAGAGGACGAAGAAGATGAAGAAGAAGAAAGTAGGGAAAAGGAAAAAGAGAAAGAAAAAAAATAAGCCGAGAAGAAGTAAGTCTCGGGTAGGAGCGATCGATTTTTTTTCTCTTTTTATTTTATTTTTTTTTTAAATCACCCAAGAGAGATCATCCCCAGTACTATCCCCAGATCCTTCTACGAGATCAAAGATCCCTCTTATTATCTTTTTCTTTTTTATTTTTTTTTATTTTTGTTATTTCTCTCTCTCTCTCTCTCTCTCTCTCTCTCACTTTCTTTTTCTTTTTTTTTTAACCGAGCAATTATTTCAACCCCTCCTTAAGAAGACTATTTTGCAAATATATTTACTATCTCTTCTCCCCCTCCCCCCCTCTCTCTCGATCTCGCATATTAACGTTTTATTTTTTTCTTCCTCTTCCTTTTTGTTTTCTTTACCGTTTTATAAACGAACGATTTAACTGTTGGAGGAGAACAAAGTCGGTCAATCGGTAAGGCGTACTACATCAAACAGTTTCATTCCGTTTCCGGTAAGAACGATACCAAGAGCCCAGAGCTCTTTCTCATCGTGTGATCGTACTTCTTTATCTCTTTTCATCCTCCATACTTGGGTGTACGTATACATGTATGTATGTACGTATATATCTATGTATATATGTATGTATGTATGTAGGTCGATCGACCCACGTACCGGTTCGAGACTTATCCAAACGTGTCGTTTCGATGTCTTATGCTAAGAGCAGCTCGCATATCGTTTTGCATTCGTTTGCAATTTCAAGATTTTCTTTATATCTTTTTTCTTTTGTTTTTCTTTTTTACTCCTCTTATTTATTTTTTTCCCCCTTCTTTTCATTTCTTTTGTTTTTTTTTTATTCTCCTTTCCTTCAGCCGCACGAAATATTTTCTTTTTGTTTTGCCCTACAAACAGGTCTCTCTCTCTTTCATTCTCACTCTCTCTATTCGTATATTTCCAATAGGTTCGTTAAGATATTTGAAGGAATAATAGATAAGGTAATGAAGTTTTTCGATATGCGAGCTTGTTATCAGCGATAATGTTCAAGATTAGAAACAATTTCTTCAGGATAAGAAGAACCATTATCGGATCTGTTAGAATGTGGATAAATTCTTTTCTTTTTTCTTTTCTTTTCCTTCTTTTTTTTATTTTTTTTTTTTTTTTTTTTTTTTTAAGTAGATTCTGGTAAAAGAATCCATTACGTATTGTCATATAAATTTTTTTTTTCGTTTTACAAATTTAATTTATGACAATCACGTTTCAGTCGTTTCGATATATCGCTACGAGTATTTGTATTACATGTAACATCATGCACTATTCGATATTTATGAAAAGTATTTGAATTGCTACGTAATCGTTGCCGTGTAAACGCATACCACACAATAGGCACGAAATATTAGAGCATAAAAAAATATATATATATATATATATATATATATATATATATATATTAGGTCTTCAAGGATGAAATTTGTAAGAAGGAAAAAAAGGGGGGGCAAAGTTGGTCGATAAATAACAAGTGTCATCCTTTATTTAACAAATTAATTTCATCGTTAATTAATACGTAACATACGTGGTAGATCTTTCGATATGTAAACACAAAGAAAACAAAATTAAAACCAGAAAAGAAAAAAAAACAATCCGTAGAATTTCTATAGATAGATCAACGTTTCCTTCTATTATCTTCTCTCTCTCTCTCTCTCTCTCTCTCTCTCTCTCTCTCTCTCTTATCATTTCGTAATCTATACCGACGATACGTTTATTTATTTTTTTTTTCCCCGACGTGTAGACACCGTCAAACTCTTGATATTTATTGAAAGCAAGCTGCCACCACCGGAGGGGGTCGTGGAGGTCGGTGGGCCGGGGTAGGGGGTGTCGAGGGGTGTCGGAGGGTGTTCGAGGGTGTTCGAGACGGCTGCGGGAGGCCGTCGTCGTCTCGTTCGAGTACTTTGGCACGCCGTTATAATTCAACGTTTTATCACGCGACCTACTACTTTGAGATATTACCGCTGTCTTATTGATCCGTCCGACCGTGCGCTTGGCCTTTAAAATTGTCCAACTATCAATATTATATAGACGTATCGATGCGCCCGAACTTGATATCTTTTCCGTGCCTCAGAGGTTTTATCCTTTACTTCGCCATGTTTTTTCATACCTACTTTTATGTTGCCCGTTTATACACGGTGTCTTAAAGGTTCTTAAAAGGTCCGATCAAAAGGTTTAACGAAAGAAACGTTTGCAATTTTACAATTTTATTGAAATAAAATAAGACGAATAAATATAATATATATATATATATATATATATATATATATATGTATGTATGTATGTATATATTATTATTATTATTAATCTTAAAAGTTTCGGGAAAGAAAGAAAGGAGAAAGAAGACAAATTTTTTGTATTAGGAACATTTTTCGATTTAGCTTGAAACATTTAGAACACACCAGGCTCTATCCGCGTACATATATATATATATATATATATATATATATATATATATATATATATATAAGGTAAGAAAATACAAACGAGTTAACCCGTTAACGTTAAAACGACTAAGATTTATACGATCGTAACCAGGGCTATTGTAATCGATGACTTTGTTCTTGGAAAAGCACTGGAGCCTAGGAGGTGTTTATAGGTCGCGAGCTAAATGTTTTTCGTTCCTACGTGTTCACGGTTTACTTGTTTTACTTCCTTCACTGTAGTTCCAACTAGAAGACCCTGGTCTGTCTACTTACGTCTTTATCTACTTTCTTCTTCTTTTTTTTCGCTCCCTCCCTCTCTCTCTCTCTTTACCTTTGAACTCGGTCAAATTGTACTTGTTTTTAATTTATATTTGTATTTGTATTTTTATTTTCATTTTAGTTTCTTATTTTTTTTTCTCTAAACAAAACTTTTTCGTACACGCTCTCAAATGCAATTGTAAATTTTTGGAAGTGAATCGTTTGTGAAAAAGTTTGTTAAAAGGGAGAAGGACTAATCGAATGCGGGACACGTACTTGAAGTTTGAATGTCAGGGTAATCAGAAAATAAGTCTTGTTAACGTCAGGAATGTGTATGGCCGATGCGGAAAAACATGTTGAGGCTTCTTCCACTGGCTTTATTATACTTCCTTTCATCGTAGTTCCAATTGGAAAAAGATCCCCCCGGATCAGTCTGCATACACCGTCTTTATCTACTTTTTTCTTTTTTTCTTTCGCCTCGCTCGAGTCGTATCCTTTTTCTTTTCCTTTTTTTTTCTTCTTCTTCTTCTTCTTCTTCTTACTAACTTTTTCGTACACGTTTCGAATACAATTATAAATTTTCGAATCGATCGTTTTTAAAGTTTGTTAAAAAGAAGAAAGACAAGAAATTTAGAAAAGAAAAAAGATCAATCGAATGCGAACGCGTGCTTGAAGATCGTTGAACGTCAAGTTGACCAGACGAGTTTCGTTGAATCAGGAATGTTAACCATAACTTTAAAGCTTTCAGATAACAGCACAATCCTTTCTCTTTTTCCTTCTTTTTTTTTCTTCCTCCGATGTGTGTGCGTGTGTGTGTGTGTGTGTGTGTGTCTTCGGTTAAATGCTCGGTTACAACGGATTACTGTTTTATCGAATTTTCTTTTTCTCTTTCTCTCTTTTATTTTATTTTTTCTCTCTTTCCCCCTTATCCGAAAGTTACTCTCGCAGAAAAGATTTCGATAGATCGGTTCTTCGATGAAGTAATCGCGATACTAACTTCTTCTTCTTCTTCTTCTTCTTCTTCTTCTTTATTTACTCCTTTCAAATTATCCAAAAAATTCTGAACATTTTCGTCGAACGTGTTATTTACGCTAATTCCGTCATACCTTGACCTTTCGTTACGAAATTACGAAATTTCTACCGTACCGCGGATACGGTGATTGGATGAAAAAAAAAAGAAAAAAAAAAACAGAAAAAGAGAGAGAAAAAGAAGAAAAAAATAAAAGAAAAGAAAAAAGAAACGATGCATGTGTTTAAATTATATGCCGAGTACACCAACCCGCACTCGGATTGCCTTGATTAACGAAAACAAAAATTAATGCCCACTTAATTGTACTTATTTCAATTTCCTCCAGACTGTTATGCAGATTAAAAGTAGTCGGGCGATGATGATACGGTGAGGTGAGGATTGTGGATTGTGGGGCGGGGCGGGGCGAGGGGAAGGGATAAGTCCGCGCGTATTTTTTTTTATTCTTTCCTTTTTTTCTCTCTCTCTCTCTCTCTCTCCTTTTTTTTTCTTTTTATTTTTTATTTTCTTAATGGATGATTCGAAAAGTAGGACGAGGTGAAATGTTACCTTGTTATTATCAATCAACGGGGGAACTCCGTTAATATCGATGATATCTTTGACGTAATAAATCGATTACATCGGAAGGTGCGTTGTCGAATGAAGGAATTTAACGATCGATGAGAGTAAGATAGAGAAAGATAGAAAAAAAGATAGATAGATAGATAGAGTGAGAGAGAGAGAGAGAGAGTGAGTGAGAGTGAGAGTGAGAGTTATCGCGAGAGAGAGAGAGAGAGAGAGAGAGAGAGAAACAGGGAGATGTTAAAGAAAAATAAAGTGTCTCGGCGCGAGTTTGAACGATCGATCGATCATAGATCGATCGACTGACGTCGTATTTCGATTTATTTGCTCGATAAGACCGGTGTAAAGTAAGTGGTTTTTAATTAAAAGCAGCCCGCTTTCGTTCGATAAATTTGAAAAGTTATTTTTCCCGTTGATGGAGGATGGGCCAGGGGGGAAAAAGAAAGAAAGCCGGGGAAAAAAAGAAGGAGAGAAAGAAAGCGAAATAACGAGCTATCGATTTTCATTCTCTCTCTCTCTCTCTCTCTCTCTCTCTCTCTCTCTCTCTCTCTCTCTCTCTCTCTCTTATTCATTCTCTAGGATATCGCGGGATCCTATAAATGTAAAAATATGTTGTCTGTTGGGGTGATGGTAAAGCTCCATTGTTGATAATCACGAAGCGTGCCACGATAGATAATTGCAATTGGTCACGCGATATACTACTCTCTTTCTACGCATAAATATTATACCGCACCGTCCGATTGCACCCACGAATTATAATAACAAATAACATCGTCGGGAGAGGAAGGAAAGAAAGAAAAAGAAAAAAAAAAGAAATAAAGAAGAGGAAGAGGAGTAGGAGGAGGAAGAGAAAAAAAAGAAAGAAAGGAAAAAGAGAAGAACGCGATAAAAGAGAGAAACAAAAAAAAAGAAACGTTTTCCGTCTACACGTTCTTGTTACCACCACATCCCCGTCCCGCCTCGTCGCACGACACACACACACATACACACACACACACGCATACACACGCACGCACAAAATTTTCGTTTTCGGGCTCGTGACTATTACTCTCCTCGCGGATCTCCTCTCTTGACGTTAAGCATTACGTTTTTATTTTTAAATCGGGCATGTCGAACTCGTGACCCACGACAGAATTCCTTCTGCTCCAATAAAAATGCTAACCCTCTCTTCCTTCTCCTCCTCCTCCTCCTCCTCCTCCTCCTATTTCTCCTCTCACCTCCTGCTCTCCTCTTCATCATCCCTCCTCATTCCTCTCTCCTACTCTTATTCCTACTTCTACTTCTACTCCTACTCCTCCTCCTCTTCTTCTTCTTCTTCTTCTTTTTCTACTGGGTGAACCAAAAGTTTCTAGACGTTTTTTAAAGATCAATAATTTATTCTTTTCTTTGATTTTCCTTCTTCGTTCCTTCTTTTCTTTTTCATTCTTCTTTCCCCCGAGACTTTTATTACATTATTTTTCTTTCCTTCGTTTTCTTTCTTTTCTCCTTTTTTCTTTTATTTTTATTATTTTTTTTTTTTACTGTCCAATGAGAACAATTTCGATGCTGAACGAACGTTTCGATTGGTACCTCAATATCGTAGTGAAATCGACTGATGTAATACATACACACATATATATGTATATATATATATATATATATATATTAATTTCGTTTAATCTCCTTATTTTTTTATTTTTATCTATTTTTTTTTGGTGGTATTTCAAACCAAAAGCATCGATTAGTTTCTATTGGTACTTTGATGGTCAGATTAGAGATCGATATTATTGAATTTAATTTGATCCGATTTAATTACATTCTCTCTCTCTCTCTCTCTCTCTCCCTCTCTCTCTCTCTCTCTCTCTCTCTCTCTCTCTCTAATTTTTTATTCTAACGTCCGATTGGTACCATCATTTCAAAATACTATCGCACGTGTTCTGAATATCGTTCCGTAGGGATTTAATTCGATATTATCTAATTAAAATTGAATCTCCTTTGATGTTATTTAAAAATTTGTTTCTTCCTTTTCTTTTTCTTTTCCTTTTTTTTTTTTTCTAGTCTGTGTCATTCCTAAGCAAAGAGAATCGATTCATTTTGGTCGGTACTTCATTATAAGAATAAAATCAGTAGAGTAGTAGCGTTCTCTCAGCGCTATACTTACGACCGAGACCTATAATTTTATTAATAGAATTTACGTTCGCCTTACGAGCCAGTTCTAACTTGTTCTATACTCTTTTCATCTCATTTCTTTTTTCTATCTTTCTTTCTTTCTTTCTTTCTTTCTTTCTTTCTTTCTTTCTTTCTTTTTCTTTTTTACTTTTCTTCCCTTCCTTCGTCTCCTTGCAGTTTTCCTTTTCTTTTTTTTTTTTTACCTCGACGATGATAAGCATTTAATTGCGTCAGTAAATTCGCGAGCGTAATGCGACCAAAGATAAACTTTTTTTTTTAACGAAATGATTTCGATTATGTTACCAGAAATTAATGTTATACTATTTGATAAATAAATGTAAACGAGATATGTCATCAACTATATATACCATATATTAACTATATAATTATATATACATACATACACATTTTTAAATACCAGTTTATATATATGTATGTATGTATGTATATATGGAATGTACTATATATATATACACACACACGCACACACACACACACACATGTTCTTAAATACGAGTTTAACACTCGCAAAGTTAAATAGCTGTGATTCAAAATTGGATTTTATAGCGAGGTTAAGAGGATAGAATTTATATACGTCTTCTCTCTCTCCCTTTCTCTCTCTCTCTCTCTCTCTCTCTCTCTCTCTCTCTCTCTCTCTCTCTCTCTATCTCTCTCTATCTATCTATCCATCTATCCATCCATCTATCTCTCTTTCTCGAGAAAGAGAGAACCTTACAACCGAAAACTAGATTCTCCGTTTCTACGAGTCTCCGGGGTTAGGCTGTGGTCGTTAAATAATGTGCTAATGTCGGCGAATTGCCAAATTGTGTCCCGTCAATGAAACACGTCCGTTCTCCTGACGTTCGATTAATCCTCGTGATATTAGAAATTTATCAAAAAAAAAAAAAAAAAAAAAAAAAAAAAACAGAGGAAAAAAGAAATAAATCAAAACCAGGAAGAAAGAAAGAAAATATCAAGGAATGAAAGAAAGGTTTGAAAGTATCATTCATTTCCTTTCTCTTTTTTCGTTCTACTTTTTCTTGTTTCTTTTTTTTTTTTTTTTCTTTTTCTTTTTACACTTCAAACACGAACACAAATTATTATACGTCGAGTCATTTTTATTGATTCAACATCGAACTCGTACTTCGAGAGGTTTTTACGGTGGTATAAAAAAAAAAAAAAAAAGTAAAAAAAAAAAATAAAATGAAAAAGAAAAATAGAACGATCGTCCTGACAAAACTGTTCACGTCACAAGTAATTGTATATTTTTATATTTACTTTCTTTTTTTTTCTATCTACCCAGTATCTTCTCGCGATATTAAAAATTAATAAAGACAAATAATGGAAGGTAGAAAAATAGAAAGAAGGAAAGATAAAAAAAAAAAAGAAAGAAACATCTTTTAAAAATATCATACACATAATTACTTTTTTATCTTCTAAAAGCGAACACAAATCATTATCAAAGTCATTCCATTAATCCCATATCGAGCTTATAAACCTCTAGGTATATTACCAATAATAATGATAACCCAAAAGAATGAAAAGAAATAAAAAAAAAAAAAGAAAGAAAGAAAGAAAAAGAAGAAAAATAAACCGAACGAAACAATCGTCCTGACAACTGCTTACGTCATAGGTAATCGTATTTTCTTTTTTTTTTTTTTTTTTTTAATTCCTGTTTCTGTCGTTCCCTCTTTTTCCCCTCTTTTCTCTCTCTCTCTCTCTCTTTTTTTTTTATTCCGGTCAGAGCCTCGATCGAAGAAACAGTCCCGTAACTTTATTTCGCTGACCTTTACTATTATACGCTGGGGCACTTCCGATGTCCAATGTTTTTCGAAGAAGCTCGTCATTTATTACACCTTTCTCTCTCTGACTAGTTGGTATATATGTAAGAGAGAGTGTACAAGTCCACGTGATCCTTTATACCTATGCATTATGCTCGTTTATCGTCGACATCGCGGACGATGAGATACACTTTTAAAGTTTCCCGAGCTCTAAAGAAGCCTCGACTGTGCGACATAAAAAATTGTTCGTGGTTAAACGCGTATCCCTTAAAACACCTTCGATCGATTTTTTGTTCCTTTCCTTTATCACCCCCCCCCCTCCACCTCTCTCTCTCTCTCACTCTTTCTCTATATCTATCTATCTCTCTCGAAGGAGCGTGCGTGACCTCGTGATTTCTTCGCGATGAGAATGGAGGGGATGATTTAATGGCGCGAATATGGCGTTCCAAGTCATCATTTAAAATTCAACGTGTTTACTTTGGTGTCCCCTTACCGAAGTAGAAGACGAAAGGGAAGACAAAAGTTAAAAAAGAAAAAAAAAAGAAAAAAAAGAGAAAAGAAGACGAGAGATAAAGAGATATCATCGTTAATTGAGCGATAATCAAGATGGCGACATTACGGAGTAAACGATCATCACGTTGCTTCTCTTATTCTATATTTTTTCTTTTTCCAAGCGTGATATTAACATCGACATATTGTGTCAGACTAATTAAAGAGGTTTTATTGGATATATATATATATATATATATATATATATATATATATATATATATGTATGTATAGATAAGTAGCACGCGCATGAAGTCATAAAACGGATGTATGACTTCAGAACGCATTAATTAATGACGCACCATGTTTTATATGTTTCCATTTTTTTTATCTCTTCTTTTTCTCTTTCCTCTTCCACCTCTTCCTCTTCTTCTAATTCTTCTCCTTCTTTTTATTTTTATTTTTATACGAGTCAGACACGACAAATAGATAGTCTAAATAACGTGGGTGTTCGATGTGATCAAGCTTGGCCAACATCCACGCGCGAATAATACTTTTGCCCGTGTCCGTTTGGATCGTTTGTTATTTAACTGGAACGATATCGATAAATAAATCGAATAATTCGAATTATCCGACGACGATGCGATAATTTTGTTAATTATTTCGTCGAAAATTCGTAATAAAATTTTTTCCACCTAATCCGTTTAGCTCTGACCACGATTAATGCGACCCGTAATAATATTCATATAACGACGATCCAATAATTTTATTATTCTGGGGTTACGAATAATATTTGCTGTAATAATTAATTTTTTTTTGCTTTCTTTTTTGTTTCAACGCAATTCATTTGATACTGAATAATTAATAAATGGCAAATATTAAAAAATTATCGACGACGCAATAATTTCGCAATGGCGATTCGATTAGTTCTAAAGATTAATACAAATCGAATATTAAAATCGACCGACGATATGACACGACGATGACAATTTCACAAACGTGTACGTATATCCGAATTCGTAGAGTTCGACGAAACCTTTTTCTTTTTTTTTTTTTGTTTTTCCTTTTTATTACGAGATCGTTAAATCGTTTTTGAATTTATTACGATACGAACGATAACGACATTGTAATTTATAAATGATTACGATCTAACATTTTACGAATTACAAGAGAAATCCAATTGATCCATATTGGAACGTCGTTTACTTCTAAAACATTGATGATCGGAAATCTAAAAATTGTTAAACGATCGTTACGAATCATTTCGTTGATAAATAACCCCCCCCCCCCCCCCCCCCCCCCCTTCTCCCCCACCTCCACCCTACGGGCAACGGTGTAACGTCGGTGCAAAATTTTACATAACATTTATTATTACGTTATTAAACGTTGTTATAACTCACCGAGCCGAGAATTAGTACAAAGTCGAATATTAAAATAATGGCCAACGATGTAACAATTCATAAAAGATATCTCCTCTCGGCCAAGAAAATTCTTAAAGTGGGTCATGAGCCTAGGCAGCAACTAAGAGGAGGAGGTGGTGGTGGGTTATACTCTTGGAAAATCTCCTATACGTGTGTCTGCCAAATTTTACGAAGAAAACAGGACATCTTTAGTTATCGCGATGCGACCAGAGGAAAACTGGACCATCCTCTCTATCTCTATCAGAATATAGAACTAGAACGAGATCTCTCTCTCTCTCTCTCTCTTTCTCTCTCTTAATCGAAACTAAAGTAATTTTATCATTATCTTAACAACTTCAGACATTCCTCGATGGACATTTGCTGAACACGCGTCTCGTTCCAAGTTAACTTATCTCGACCGTTTTTAAAGAAAAATATTAAAGTATGCGTTGTATCGATAAAAAAAAAAAAAGAAAGAAAGAAAGATAAAAGAGAAGAGTTAAAGTGATCTGAATTGTTCTTTTACTCTTTCTCTCTCTCTCTTCATCTAACAATGAGAATATCGAAGTGTTGTGTGCGCGTAATCGATAAAGAGAAAGAATAAAAACGAAAAAGGACGAAAAAAAAGAAACGAAAGCGATCTAAATTAAGTTCTCTTACTACCTCTCTCCCATCCCCCCTCTCTCTCTCTTTCGTTCTCTTTTCTTTCTCTTTCTTTTTTTTTTTCCTCAGATGCGTAAAACAAACAGAGATAAGTGTGAAACGCGATAAGCCATCCCTGGCTGCTTTTTAAGAATCGATCGCGTAAAAGGGTACGAGCCGGAGAAAAGTATGCGCATGCGCACTTCTTCTCTTACCTCTTTTCTCTCTCTCTCTCTCTCTCTCTCTCGCTCTCTCACTCTCCTCTCCCCTTCACTCTTTCCTTTCTTTCTTTTTCTTCCTCCCCCTCCAATTTCCTCTCTCTTATTCACTCCTTCACTCTCTTTAGCTATCTTGTAACTTCGATAAGTGGACTTGTTAACTCGCAGAAAATTAACTCGCATAATATCACCGCACTCGATATATATAATATAATCGGTATTGGTAATGATCTTTCATCATATGTATGTATGTATATATATATATATATATGTATGTATGTATATATTATGTATACATATGTATTAGATGGAGATTCCTCTCGGACAACTATCAATATTCTAAATCCATTTGATTTCTATTCCGTCTGTGATAATCGGATTCCAGTTTTCGAGAAATGATAGATAGATCCTCTCAAAACTATACGCATATATATATATATATATATATATATATATATATATATAATACACAAATATATTCACATTATTGAAATTTTATTTTCTTAAAAGTACAAACGCACAGAAAGGATACATAAATTAATTGGATTAATAGAAAGTTTAACATTTCTCTCTCTCTCTCTCTCTCTCACACTCTCTCTTTCTCTCTCTGTTTTTATTTTGGATAAAAACATATATTTAGACGATAATAATAATTGTTTATAACGTTGAAACGTTTGAAAGGGAAGGGATCTTCTAATTACAAGAATATTAATTATTACGATTCTCTTTTTTCTTACGTTTCCACGAAAGTCGATTAACAATAAAATAAAAGATAGAGAGAGAGAGAGAGAGAGAGAGAGAGAGAGAGAGAGAAAAGGATCGTGTTTTCGTGTTTATCGACTATGGAAGATCGTTATTAACTTTTCTCGTAGCCGATTCAATGGCAGTCACAGCGGTACAACGTGTAAGGGTAACTGTGCCGTTATTGATATCCGATGACACTAGCCTATATCGGTTATTCCTGTACGGATTTTGTGGCACGTTCTCTACGTCGAGAGATATCGTTATTCCGTACAACACAGCTCTATGACCTGTTTAGGTTACGTTCCAGTAACTTACTTTTCTATAAGAACTGGGGATCGATTCATCCCAGCTACATTAATTCCTATTACAATGATTGATATATATATATATATAATCACTCAGTTGCCAACCCAATATATATATATATATATATAGGTTGGTGCACTAAAAGTAAGCCATTTATTTTTTAATATCATTAGATGATATTATTTCATATCATTAGATGATATTATTATTGGATTGCCTTTGAAGATGGTAAAAAAAGCTATGAAATTTTTTTTATGGATTCCAACCCTTTTATTATTAATTGACATTATTATAAAATATACATAAAATATTTCAGAGAGAGAGAGAGAGAGAGAGAGAGAGAGAGAGAGAAGAGAGGATTATATATAGAAGCGTTTTTCTTTTTTTTTTTTTTTTTAGTGAAATGTCATTTAAAATAAAAAAATTAAAAAATTAAAAATTAAAGGATATTCAGGGACAATTAGGAATGACCTTATTCGTCGTTATTATTAAAATTTATTCATTGAAAATTACTCATCCGAAGATATTCTGGATAAAATATTTTTTGGACAGAGAAAGAGAGAGAGAGAGAGAGAGAGAGAGAGAGAGAGAGAGAGAGAGAGAGGAGGAGTGGGGGCGAAGTGGGTGGAAAGAATTTAGAAATGTTTTCTTGTGAAATGAATTTCTAAGAAACTAGAAAACTCGGTGACAATTTTTAATGACCCGTTTTTCAAGCTCCCGAATCTTTCTAAAGTTTGTTTTATAACGAGGGAGAGAGGGAGAGAGAGAGAGAGAGAGAGAGAGAGAGATGAGAATTTTATTCGTCCTTCAACATGAAGTACTTCGGCCCTGGACTTTATATAATCCAGCTCAAATACTGTATAATAAAAAGAAAAATACAAAAAAGAAAGAGGGGAAAAAAGAAACGAAGAAAAAAAAAATAAGTTAAAAAAGATATAAAAATTTGTATGAAACATTTCCAATCATAATTTTCGCTTAAGTCTTTCCTCCTGAATGTGGCAAATTTCTCATTCCCTGTATACCCCCCTGCCTTTCTTGCCATTCCTTCCAAGTATAATCCATTCAAAAATGTTAAAAAAAAAAAAAAAAAAAAAAAAAACGAAAGAAAAAATGGAGTAAAAATAAAAATCTGCAGGTAATTTGACATCGTAATTTTCGTGAAAGCTTGCCCTTGTAAAAATATTAATTTCTCCGTCTCTTTTTTTCTTCCGAATACGTAATAAAACAAAAAAAAAAAAAGAGAAATTAAAAACATTAAAATCGTATCAAAATGAAAAAAGAAATTAAAAAAAAAAAAAAAAAAAAAGAAAGAAAGAAAAAAAAAATAAAAGAAAGGAAAAATCTGTACGCGAAACATTTGATATAATTTTCGCGAAAGCATGTCCTCTCGTATAAGCAAATTAATTCCTTCTTCCCCTGTTTCCTTTCAAATATGTAATAAGAAAAAAGAAATTCAGTATGAAACATTCGATATCACGTAATAATCGTTAAAAGGGCCGTCTCTTCACGTCTATTCATAAGTATAGTAACTTCTAATTCCCTTTTCGTCCTCTTTTTTTAACTTGTCCTTCTTGTCTTTTCGCGTTCAATGACACATACGAAAAAGTTTCTTATCTGAAGAAATTGTTTCTCGTGAAAATGAGGAAGAGAATATATATATATATATATATATATATATATATATATATATATGTATATATATATACATAGTATATATAGTATATAACATACGTGCGAATAGGTGTCATTAGCGTTTCGAAGACTGCTAGTTATGTTCTTGCCGAAGAACTTCCGTTTTGCTACATTAGTAAGCAAACTTAGCAACTTATGTTACCTACTTCGCAACGTCATAGTGTTTTCTCTCTCTCTCTCTATCCATCTTTTTTTATTATTATTATTTCTTTTTTTTTTGTTATATTAACCTAAGAGAAATGTTATGACGTCGTGCATTATCGATCGAGAAACTTCACTTTTATCAACGAACATATATATATATATATATATATATATATATATATATATATGATGTATGTATGTCTGTATGTATGTATATATAAATTGTATATAAATACTTTTGTAAGTATACATATGTAGAGAGAATGTTTTCACTTAGACGATAATAATTCAGTTAAAATTAACTATGTTTTATATTCGATATTTTTGTTGGCAAAGGGAAGGATTTTTTTCATTTTGATTGATATATATATAAATATATATATATCTGTATATATGTATATATATATATATTATGTATGTATGTATGTGTATGTGTATGTGTATGCAACAACAATATATTAACGTTGATTAATAAGTAACGTCTAGTCTAAATATAAACAGCATCGGTATTTTATCTAGTATAGTATAGTAGTATACTAGTTTACTCTATACTTTAGTAGTTCATTAGTATGAGTTTACTATAGCTTACTAATATACCCTAGTTTACTAGTTTACTACAATAACATTATTATACCCAACGGTGTATGAGTTTGCTATTGTACTATGTTTTTGTTGTTTTAACTTTTACTTTTTTCTTTTCGTTTTTTTTTTTTTATTTTATTCTTTTTTTTCAAACTGAAAAAAATATCACACCACATATCGCTCATTCTTTTCAAACGATACGTAAAGTATCGAATAAACAAATTTTTATTGGTTCGTATATTATATAATGGCAGAGAAAAATTTACAACGCGTTATACACTCATTGACCAATTCAATATTTGTATATAAGTTGTACTATATAGATAGATACATGGATATGTAAATACATAATATAATTCCTTTTCAATTACTTATAATACGTAGTTATTGAAACGCATTGGCTAATTTTACGGATAGTTCAATTTTTAGTTAAAGATGAATGTAACTCTCCGAGTCGACCGACTTTAACAGCAATATATTTATACATATATATATATCTTTTTATGAAAAAAATGTCTTTTCGATCTTAATGATTAGAAAATTGCAACGCAATCGTAGTCGTAATTATTAAAACCATTTGATCGTAAATTATACTTCTTATCTGTTAGAAGTGATCAAATAGGTCCACACGACGTGTCGCGAGAATAATTTCTAATTGGTATATTTAAAAACTATGACGTGTCACATACTTATTACACATCGATTATTATTTCATTTTTATCATTATCTTTTTATCGGGTTTTTCCATTTTTTCTTTCTTTTTTTTCCCCCCTTAAGTCGGATAAAAATCGCGTAAATGAGATGTTTACTTTCTTCTCTCTTCAACCCTTGTCAAAAAATAAAAAAATAAATAGAAAAAATATTACGGCAAAAAAGGTAGTATTAGAAAGTTATAAAGAAATATTTGTTCCGCATAAATAGGTTTGTAAAATATATATATATATATATATATATATATATATATATATATATAAATAAAATACACAAAATAAATTTTTTTATCCGCATATTACCCCAGTTTTACTTATTCGAATGTTAATTTGCAATCATTTCCGCACTCTTTATCCGCATCTTTTAATAATTTGTTTCTATTCCATAAGAATACGTACGTATTCCACGTTATTTGTTTATCGCGTGGAATTGTTCTCGTAGGACGAGTGAAAAGAAGGAGACGTTTAAAAACAAAAAAGAAAAGAACAAAAATTACGAAAGATAAAAGAAAAAAGGAAGAAAAAAGGATGCATACCTCGTGTGTGAAAACGATGAGGATAATTTACCGCGTACTCATCATTAAAAAGAAAAGAAAACAGAAAAAAGGGAAAGGAAAAAGAAGGAGAAAAAAAAAACGACCACCGTATATAAAGTAGCGAGTAAATCAAGACGGCGAGGGAGCAATGTAAATTTTTTGTTTTCCTCTTTTTTCTGTACCTTCTCTCTCTCTCTCTCTCTCTCTCTCTCTCCCTCTAGAAATAATTCACCCTTTTTAAACTACGAATTTCGTATTCGACGAGTATATCACGCTAAAGTACATTCATGAACCGTTTGAAGAAGAGTGTAAGTGTTTGTGTGTGTGTGTGTGTGCGTGTGTGTGCGTGCGTGTGCGTGTGTGCGCGCGCACGCGCGAGTTAAGTGCTGTATGCGATGGTTGGCCTGTTCTCTATGTGAAGAATCGTGTGTTATATCGATAGTATGGTTCGTGCGTACGTACATTGAAATATTCTCTCTCTCTTTCTCTCTCTCTCTCTCTATCTTTCTCTTTCTCCCTTTGTCTCTCTCTCTCTCTCTCTCTCCTTTTCTCTTTCTCTTTCTCTTTCTCTTTCTCGATGGACTGATCTCTTTGTCCTATCGTATGACGTGAAACAAGAGGTTGTACGTAGAGAAACGCGAAGGTCGATCGATGCATTGATAAGAGAACTATGAAACGAGATAGATAGATAGATAGAGAGAGAGAGAGAGAGAGAGAGAGAGAGAGAGAGAGAGAGAAGAGAACAAACGCGGATTCCTCAACTATTCGTCAAGTAGAAAAGTGAAATAAAGTTCTGAACTGTCGTCCATCGCGTTGAGAACAAATAAATGGGAATCAACGTGTTATAAATGCGATAGATCAAATATTAAGACCTATTTCTTTTTTTTTACTCTTCCTTCCTTCTTGTCTTTCATTTCTCTTTCTTTCTTTCTGTCTTTTTATCTTTTCTTTTTTTTTTATTTTTTATTTCCTCTTCAATCATCGGAGTCCAACGAAAATTACGATTGCGACCCGATTATTAGCTCCGGATTGGTATGATCGTTCATCGAAAGTAGAAAATAATGAAATAAAAGTGGGAGCGGGGTGGGGCAGGGGAGAGGAGGAAATAAATAAAAGTATTATTAGGAAACGTGGACGGTGGTGTATAGTATTTGGTTGTATTATGTAATACTTTGTATTGTCAATTTAATATATATTATTATGAATAATACTATTGTATAATCAATTGATACATATCAATCAATCGTAAAATAAAAAATTAAAATATAAATAATACTAAGGTCAAAATATGCAAATTAAAAAAATTTATGTTACTAGACGACATTACAGAGAAAGAAAGAGAGAGAGGGGGAGGGGGAGAGAGAGAGAGAGACCTGAATGAAATAATTATATCAATTAATTATTTCGACAATTGTAATTCTTCATTGGTAACGATACTAATCAACAATTTACTTTTATTTATCCTAGTTTTATTATATCTTCCTTTTTCTTCGTCTCCTTCACTTCGAATTTCGTATTCATTAAATTCACCTAGAAAGAATATGAGACTACGTAGGTGAACATAATCTCACCACTATCGTCTCTAGACAGACGATTTGTCAATAGGCAGGAGAATCCAATCTTGACCGCGATTAGGCTCTCTCTCTCTCTCTCTCTCTCTCTCTCTCTCTCTCTCTCTCTCTCTCTCTCTCTCTCTCTCTCTCTCTATTCTCGCAATACAGGTATAGTCTCTATAGATAAAAATAGGCGTACACGAGATGCTCCACCCGATGACGTCATACGTGTATACTTCGCGCAAGCGCTTCTAAAAGTTAACATAATCGTATCGTTTCGTTAACATTTTTTTTCCTTTTTTTATAAACTATATTATATAAAACATATAATTATATATATATACACATACTATATTTTATATGTTTCTAATATATATATATATATATATATATATATATATATATATATATATATATTATACATACTATATTTTATATGTTTCTGATATATATATATATTATACATACTATATTTTATATGTTTCTGATATATATATATATATATATATACATTTGATAATACGATAGTTGAAAACCGTGAGAACTAGATCGAATCTCTAAAACGTTGCTCCATTTCCGTTCAATGTGTATATTTACGTATTGCAAATATTGATATGCTCAGGGCGAACATTTACTTTCTTTCTTTCTTTCTCTCTCTCTCTCTCTCTCTCTCTCTCTCTCTCTCTCTCTCTCTCTCTCTCTCTCTCTCTCTCTTTCTTTCTCTCTTTATTCTGGTCTACCTAAAAAAAAGTATGCACTTCGCGATAGAGAATCTTTTGAAAGATTTGTCAATTTTTCTTTTTTGTTTTCTTTTTTATATTACTATTCTCTATTGCTATACTCTTAGTCGAAGTGAGATATAAAACAGCATAATATTATGATGAAATTCGTACGTTTAAATAATTTATTGATTTATATATATATATATATATATATATATATTCATTTTAAACATTTAAATGTATCTAATTATACATTTATATATATATGTATAATTTATATATTACATAAATAAAATATTATTCCTCCGTAAAAAGAAGAAGAGGGAGGGAGAGAGAGCGAGAGAGAGAGATAGAGGAACAAAAGAAATAATTAATAATATTATGAAAAATTCAAGATATTTTTAAGGATATTTACGAAAGCTATATTAAAAAAAAAAAAAAAAAAAAAAAAAAAAAAAAAAAAAAAAAAAAAGAAAGTCGGATGAAAATATTTGTTTATAAGTATACGTTTCAACATCTTCGAAATATCCAGAGCAGACTAAATTGAACGATTTACGAGAACACATATATGGGTGCTCGATTGCATAACTATTTGTTTATTTATTTAATCTCTTACCGAACGAAAGCTTTATAAACTTTTATCTCTTCATACTTCATCCTAAATCTTATCAACGTGCATACATAGTTATGTACTATGTATGTACGTATGTATGTAGTACGATCGTATAGATCCAACATACTATGGTGCTAAATCAAGCAGCGTTAATATGTTAAATCCACCGCGATCTTGTTTATTAATAACTACCTCAATACTTCGCGATCACGCACTATTTATCCTGTAAAATTAATCGATACGCCGATATACATATATACATATATACGTGTGTATATATGTATATATATATGTGTGTGTATGTATGTATGTATGTATGTATATATGTATATATGTATGTATGTATGTATGTATGTATGTACATAGACATAGTAAGATAAGATCATAAACTGTGAATTTTATATGTTCACAATAAAACATTAATATATCATCATTACTCTCAAGATAATAATTTCTCAATCTCTGCGAATAGCCTTATCTACAATTTGTTGACGAAAGTTAGAAGAAAAAAAAAAAAAAAATAAAAAATTGTACGAACTAGCAAAAAGAAGAAACGGAGATTATTATCGATCCAATCGCGAATCATCTTTCAATGTTTTCGACGACTGATATACTCACGATAGTACACGAGAATTTTTATTATTATTGTTATTATTATTATTTTATTATAATTATTATTATTTATATTATTTATTTGTAAACGTTACAATTTGTCCAAATTTGATAAATTTTCTTAGCGTTTATATCTCGTGTCATCTTACAACATGTACCTTCATACATTTACGTGTTTATTTATTTGTTTATCTTAATTATTGATATTTGTAGATATTTACGTATTTGTCAGAATTTCTTGTTTGTTTTATATATATATATATATATATATACAACGGTACATTAATTATTGTTCCAAATATTTGTGATTTTGACGAACCATATTTTCGAGAAGAATACATAACGAGACAGATATATATATATATATATATATATATATATATATATATATATATATATATATATATGTAGAAAGAGAGAGAGAGAGGGAAAGAGAAATTCACGACTATTGACAATAATGTTATATAATTGGTCGATGTTTCTCAGTGATAAGAGCATTGTTAACTATTCAAATAAATTATTATCTCATATTAATTTGAGCACGAACGAACGAACGAAAATTTTCGTGAGCTGATCGTTATCGATTGTCATTGTATGCGCTTAAGCTTGCGCATGCTTGTGCGTGCGTTATAATTTTACTTTTAACATTAATTAACGTTAGAGACAATCATTAAAATCAATCGATCGAAATAACAAAGCGTAACGATCTATCGAGAGATTTAATATATCGAGATTCGATCGAACCCTACTTTCTTCCTTCTCTTTTTTTCCTCTCTCTTTCTTTTAATCATCCTTTGAAACCCATCACATCGATTTTATTCCCTTTCTTTGGGATCTTTTCTTTTTCTTTTTCTTACTTTGTTTTTCTTTTTTCTCTTTTTGGAAAGTCCTACGGACATTTATGAAATTGGAAGGATTAGAAATTAGAAATAGGAAACAAAGAAAAATAAAAATAAAAAGAAAAACATTTGTTAAACCCCATTGTAAATCGATATACGTCGGCGAATCAACATATCAACTGTGTTCTATGGTCGAGAAAGCTTTTATTACATAATCTCTAGTATGTCAGCTGATATATACGTGTATGTATGTATGTATGTATGTATGTATGTATGTATGTAGAAGGCACTTTTAACGGGTCGAAGTTTATTTAACGCAAGATCGATCACCTACTTTTCCAGACGGACAAACTCTCATTCTTTGTATAGACCTTCGAATAATTAATTAATCGTCCTGTTTGTTGTTCCTTCATTCTCGTCGTCGTCGTCGTCGTGACCGTTGTTATTGTTGTTGTTCTGTTGTCTTTTTTTCTTTTCTTTTATCGTTTTGTCTCGTTCGGTTTCTCTTTTCTTCGTCTTTCGATTCAACGCTAACGAAAATTTTCAATGAAACGTACGTTCCTCGTTCGACGTTCCTTCAAGAAAAATATTCGACATTTTTCTGTTTGCGAATGAAAACAAAAAATGAAAGAAGGAAAGAAAGAAAGAAAGAAAGAAATCGTTAGGACTTTCTTAAGCAATAATGTCAAAGGTATAATACGTATTTTTCTAACATCACTCACGTTGATATTATGAAGTAAACAAACAAAAAATCGAGTATAGCTATGCTCTAATGCTAGTGTTAAAATGAATGACGCGAAACAAAACTTATTTTCTTCTGCCTCTTTTCTTTACTTTTTTCTTTTTGTTTTTTTTTTTTTTTTTTTTTTTTTTAGAAAATTATAATAATTAAGGTAATTAGATCGATGGTGCGATAGTATTAAGTGTTACAGTACTTGTTACAATAAGTAATACTAAGTACTATAAGTAGCATTAACTATTATCTATAACTATAATTATATGTTCTATCTCTCTCTCTCTCTCTCTCTCTCTCTTTTCTCTAATACTATATAAGTGACACTAGACTTTCACATTACGTAATATTTGTTATAAGCGTGACCAAACTATTACAGTTTAATAAATAATTAAGAAATCACAACACGTACGTGCATACATACGTACTTACATACATAAATAGATAGATACATACGTATTATACATAATAGTTGAGATGCTAATCGATAAAAATAGAATTACCACGCCCTGAAATAATTCGAAAAACTTTATAAGTATTCCGTACAAGAGTTAAGGAGAAATAACGTTCGTACGAGACACACTGATATTTTAACGTCGATGACGGGACCAAATAGAGACGTACGATGACGCGAAGGACGACGTTTATGTTAAATGATCTCTCTCTCCCTCTCTCGCTCTCTAAAATACGTCATATCGATTTTATAGAAATTTCTACTGTATCTATGAAATCATCCTAAGTCATCTCGACGACATTCTTGAAAATAAGACATTGAACATATAGTAACAGACATGGAACAACATACGTAAGTAATAGCTATCCTATTCTTCTCTCTCCCTCTTTCTTTTTATTAAGAGAACTTATTGTGTGACATGGAATTAGTGAGTTTTTCGATCTGTAGGAAAGTAAATCGTGTTTGTAATACGATAAGGGAATACGAGATTGTGTAAATTGAAATTACTTAAGAAGCTATTTGAGTAACGTCCGACACGTGAAGGAATGACGTACGAACAGGAATCTCATATTGTATGACTAAGTCTTAGAAAATTTCTCTCTCTCTCTCTCTCTCTCTCCATGTAACCTCTCCCTATATCTGTCTGTTTGTATGCCTCACTTTCTGTATCTATCAATCTTTTTATGTCTCACTGTTTGTCTGACACTGTCTCAATCCTCCTTCTTTCTATAATATCATATAATATAAAATATAATATGATATAGTATTATATAATATAATATGATATAATATAATACGATATAATGTAATAATATGATATAAAATAATATAATAATATATAATATATTAAAATATGCGAGAGGTTAAATTGAAGTCTCTCTCTCTCTCTCTCTCTCTCTCTCTCTCTCTCTCTCTTTCTGTTTGCCCATCTATTTATCCGTCAGTCCAGTTATCAATAAATTAAAATATCAAATGATTTATACTACGATTAACATCGAATCTATACAAAACTAATACTACCACGACCTTGTACGCGTCTTGTTGTCGTTACTGCTCCTTCTGCTGCTGCTGTTTCTCTGTTTACTTTTTTGTTTGTTTTTTATCTGTATAGTTAAACGATTAAGATCCGTTTAAGGTCGAGTATTCGTGGCGCGCATCTAACGGGAAATTCGCCGTTAGTTATTTGCAGAGTCGACGAGGACGACAACGACGACGACGACGACGACGACGACGACGACGACGACAACGACGGCGGCGTACGTCGTCTACGAGTGCTTTTCTCTAACGATAAGCTCTCGTAAAACGAGTAGTAGAGATCGATAGAGTTTCGAGTAGAATCGACAGAAACGCTTGGACGCAAACACACTTCTCATCCTTCTCTTTTCACATCTTTTACGTGTACGTGTGTACGCGTAAGCGCGCGCTTGTGTGTGTGTGTGTGTGTGTGTGTATTTGTGTTTGTATGCCTGTGTCGATCTTGTGGGCTCTCTATCTCCTGGTGTATGTGTGTGTGTATGTGTTCGATTCGTGTATATCGAGGACGACGTCGTTCTCGAATGGCATCATCGTCGTCAACATCGTCATCATCATCGTCAACATAGTCATCGTCATCGTCATTGTCATCGAGTTACGAACTAGTCGACTTTGTTTCTTCGTTAACTTTGTCTCTATGTACGTACGTATGTATGTATGTATGTATCTACGTACATACATATATGTGAGCGACGACCTTCTATATTTTATTTACACTCACTTATTCGTCTATATCCACATTATCTTCTATCATTTGGTCTTCCCTTTCGGACAAGGTACTGTGTATTTTTCTTTCTTTACCTTTATATATATATATATATATATATATATATATATATATATATATATATATATATATATATATATATTTATTTTCTTCTTCTTCTTCTTCTTCTTCTTTTTCTTTTTCTCCTTTTTTATCTTCTTTCCCAATAATAATAATAATAATAACAATTTCCACGACACTCAACATTTTTCCGATTTTTCACAATATTTCTCTTCTTCATTTTCTATTTTTATACCGATCATGTTTTTCTCCTTGCGATAGGTATAGTTATTTTTTTCTTGTTTTTCTTTTGGTTTTGAATTTATAAGTATTTATTCGCAATAGAATTTGTTTCGTTTTATTATTATTATTATTTTATCTTTTTTTTCTTTTTTCCTTTTCTTTTTTTTTGAGAGGGTAAAGCAAGTACTTAGGTATTAGATAATTTTCATCTAACGCTTTGATAATATTTCTCTAGGTTTATGCAATTACGTAACTCGTTTATATTTACAATAGAAATTGTTTTCTTTGGGTAAAATACTGTATTTGATCATTTCCACGTATATAACATTTTCCAAACGCACACACACACACACACATATATAATTCATAATATTGAGAATATTTCTCTTGTATCTTGCGGGATACAAGGGGCATATGAATATATAAAGTTATTGATCAATATTTACAATAAAATCTGTTTTCTCTCGATAAAATAGGTACTCATTGATAATTTTATTCATTATCTTAAAAACGTTCTATCCATTATCCTCCTATCCTTCGAGATGGATGTTCGTTTATATTTATAGAAAAAAATTTTGTTTTCTTTCGACCAAAATGACGTCATACTTCTTTTTTCGATAACTTCCATATATCTAAAGTTAAAAATATCTTAACCGTCATATTTCATTTCGTTTCATTTCATTTCATTTCATTTCTTTTCTTTTCTTTTCTTTTCCTTTTTCTTTTACGACGAACAGACGGACGAACAGACAGACAGATAGACGAGATTGGTGTTCGTTTCTATCTAGACCATAGAATTTATTTTCTTTCGGCCAAAGTACTTGGATAATTTCAATATCTATATCAACCAACCTCCACACATTCTAATCTATTCTATTACGAATTAGAAAGAAACGAGCCACGCGCATGGGCACGCACATACACACAAACGTACGTAGGATACGTGCACACGCTGCTCACGCTCACAAGAACGAATCGTAAAAGCTATTACCGATAAATCAACGCTATTGACTCCAAGATAGAAAATTGAAAATAGCTTTGGCACTTCTTTAAAATAATCTAATCCGCTTGCATAGGCATTAGACAAACGCGTTCTCCTCGGGATTAAATCAAACGTTGAATTTTTTTTCTTTTCCTTTTTCTTCTCTAACGACCTCTTGTCATTGTCATATCTTCAAACGGAAGGAAACATTAACGAAGACGAAGACGAAGACGAAGAAGAATATGATTTTAAAAAAATAGAAAAAACAAACAAAAAGTTTCTATAGATTGAGATCCCAAAGTAACCAATGATCGATTGAAAACATTTTCGACAAAACGTTGAGATTAACGATCGAGCTTCCCAATTTTATATCACTACCTGCATACTCTTGTAAGTAATCTCATATATATTAACGAAAGAATTATTATCCGTTAAAAATTGTCAATTAGCGAATCGATAAAGTAACGTTGGATTTTTTTTGTTCTTTACAAAAATTGACTTGGAGAAACTTCGTGGCCAACGTTTGTTGCACTTTTATCGGAAGCGAGAAATAATCGATTCAATTTTTGTTTGTTTGTTTGATTTATCGTTGAAAAAGGAAACGAAGCAAAGATATTTCTCTCTCTCTCTCCCCCCTCTCTCTCTCCCTCTCTCTCTCTCTCTCTCTCTATCTCTCTTAATTTTTTTTTATCCATAGGAGACATTTTGTTCGAGTGGTCCAATTGTCAGCGGCAATCTATTTTCAGGCAAACACGTTTTTTTCTCCTTTTTTTATTCTTTTTTCTTTTCGTCTTTTTTTCTTTTTTTTTTTTTGTTACATGTCGAGATTGACGTCATAGAAAGAGAAGAGTTACGAGAGAGTACATTAGTAGAGACGAGGCAAACGTTTACATGGCAGTTAATTTCGGAACGTTATCGCAATTCCACTTCTTGATAGCTCCGCTCTCCTATCTCGAAGTCTCTGTTGGAGCTCATTATCGGTATATGCTGTATCTTGAACGCCAGAAGGAGAAAAAAAAGGACAAAAAAAAAAAATAAAAGGAACAAAAAAGAAAAAAGAAATCGCGAAACACTAATTAGTCTATCCACCTTAGTTTAGAGAGTGGGAGAGAGAGAGACTCGGTCAAAGCACACGTATGTATCTATATATATATATATATATATATATATATATATATATATAAATATGTACGTATGTATGTATATATATATAAATACATTTACACGCATGTGTATACGTGTCGTCCTAGTTAAAGGGTAACCCCTTAGGAACGGAGATCGTAATACGTGCATAGGCGTAAACTTCGAAGAATTTGAAACATATATATGTATATATATATATACACACGCACATATATAGTATTACGAAGGGTTGGAAAAAGTTTTTAGATTATTTTAAGAATCAATTTAATTACGCCTTCCTTCCCCCCTCCGCCAGATTTTTTTCTCAACTAACTATTTCACTCTGCTCCTTTTACCGTTCTTTTTTTATACGCGCGTATATATTTATATCGTAAAACTCCTAAGCGTAGGAAGAAATTTTTTATTTATTTATTTATTACTTTTTCTTTTTTTTTTTTCATAAAGATAAAGCGCCGATGGTCTCGAGAAAAACGGAAACAAAAGCAAAAACGAAAACGGAAACGAAATAAAAAAAAAAAAGATAGAAAACATATATAAAATGAAAAAAAAAAAAATCAGAAGACGAACGAGGAGGGATATGATCTTAGAAGTAAAAAAAAAAAAAAAAAAAAGAAAAAAAGAAGAATAAAAATCACGCTTGTACGTTTCATCGAAGGTACAACACACCCTTTCGACTTCTTCGAATTTTTTAACCATCAACATTATCCCTATAATTCTCTGTCCTTAATCGTTTAATCGCAATTGCAAGAATACCCGTATGGAAATTAATTTTACCGACGACGAGATTGTCCATTCATAATGGATGACGACAAGGACGATAATGACGACGACGACGACGACTACGTTCACCTCAAAACAGGTTTTGATCGTCTAATCGGGTGCTGCGTATAGTACACGCGTCCACCCTTTGCCTAATCAATATGATTGAGTTTCACGTTTGCGGCGTACAATATCTATCGGACGTATGTGTGCGTATGCGTGCGTGCGTGCGTGTGTGTGTGTGTGTGTACCTATCCGGCCCTAATCTTGTCAACCCAAAGACGATCGAGGGAACAATGAAGGACCTATTCTCTTGAGTTGTTATCATTGTTCTAGTTAGCTTTTGTCGTCTGTGTGTGTGTGTGTGTGTGTGTGTGTGTGTGTGTGTGTGTGTGTGTGTGTGTGTGTGTGTGTGTGTGTGTGTGTGTGTGTGTGTGTGTGAATCCTTTAAGTCATTAGATAGAGAGAGAAAGAGAGAGGGGGGAGAGATTAGAATTTCAAGACGCTAACGTCATCTCGTTATCGTTGACATTTAATTCGAGACTTTCGATTTCGAATCCTTTGATCGCTATTCAATGGTTTTATTTATCGATTTTCTTTCTTTCTATTTTATCTAATCTTTTTTTTTTCGTTCCTTCCTCCTTTTCCTTTTCTTTTTTTTTTCCCTTCGTGTGCGTGTTTCTTCTTTTTCTTTCTTTCTTTCTTCTTTTTCTTCTTTTTTTTTTTTTTTTTTTTTTTAATTTTAATTTAATCTCTCTGCAATAATAATCGCAGTTCAACGGGACGTGAAACATTTAAACGTCGTAACAATTCCATTATCCTCTTTGCCGTTCTGAATCGTCCGTGCGATCTCTAATCACTTTTTCATGGATTTACGACAATTTAATCCTAAATTATTATTCATTTGTGATACAATTATATTATTCTTACTGTCGGATAAAAAAAAAAAAGAGGAAACAAAGGAAAAAAAAGGAGAAAAGGAAAAGAAAGATAAATTAAAAAATGAATTTCGTATCGAATCATCGGACAATCAATCCTCTAATCTTAACTAACGATATCATTACTCTCTATAATATCCTGTCGGCTCTGATCGTTTAATAAGAAAAAAAAAAAAAAAGAAAGAAAGAAAGGAAAAATCTGACGTCATATTTTAAGTTAAAAAGGTGCGTATAAGTTGGCTCTGTCAACGAGTCAGGAGCCAACTTTGAAGGATCAAAGATGAAAAATTCATCATCATCATCATCATCATCATCATCATCATCATCATCGTCGTCGTCGTCGTCGTCGTCGTATTGTATAAATCCAATCTTAGATTTCCTCCTCCTTGAATAAAATACGCGAAACATTTATTCTAATCTTAATGTATCTAACTATTTATATTAAACGTATATACATACTTAATCGTACCGCCTATTAGTACGTAAGAACGTTATACGTAAAACTCGTAATAAATGCGAATTACATCTTTATGTTCGGATGTAATAGTGAGTGAGTAAAGTGAGTGAGTAAAGTGAGTGAGTAAGTGAGTGAGCGAGTGAGTGGCTCTGCTAGAGAGACAGACAGAAAAAGTGGAGGGGTAGATAGTGGGGATTGGGGAGGAGGGAGAAGGGTGGAGGGAGGATATGTGTTTGTGTGTGTGCGTGCGTGCGTGTATGTTGGAAAGGAGTATAAAATAATCGTGTCGTGACGCGAGCAAAAGACGCGAGGTAACGATTTATAAATACTTCGCTTTGTACATTAGTATTTGATATTCCTCTCGTTGCCATCGTCTTTTGATGGCCATCCGCATTAAGCGCGCTCGCGCACGCTACAAACACGACCACTTTACACGGAGCAGGAAATAAAATAACGAAGACGATGGCGACGAGGATAATTAAAAAGAAAAGAAGGAGAAGAAGAAGGATAAAAAAAAAAAAAAAACGAAAGCAATTTGGAGAAACGATATATCTGAATCTTCCTTCGTCTCTCTCTCTCTCTCTCTCTCTCTCTTTCTCTCTTTCTCTCTCTCTATCTATCTATCTTTATCTTTATCTCTATCTCTATCTCTCTCAAAATTTTCCAGCAATGAAATATATCAATTGTCTTCTTTTCTATATCCAATTTTGAATACTCTTTCTTTCTTTTTTTATCGCATATATTATAACTATATTGTTAGTAAACAGAGGGTTAACAGTAAAAAGAGAACTGCTGCAATAGCAGTAGCAACAACAGTAGTAGTAGTAGAAGCAGCAAGGTAAAACGATAGATAGAATAGATAAAGACATTTTTGTTTGTTCGTTGTGTGCAGTGTGTACGTACTTACGGACGTATGCGTGTATGCGTGTTGGGGTGGTAGGTACGTGTTATGACTTTTCGTTTCTTAGATGTATACAACAAGTGTGTACATACATCTAAGTGTATATATATACATACACATATGTGTATTTAACGTTGGTTTCCATTCAATAGGAGAATCAATCTTCTTAACACGGATTTAAAAACGCGAATGTTTCTTATTAAGTATTTGGATATTTCGAGACTTACGTCATTGAAATTAAACAAAAAAAAAATATGAATAAAAAAAATAAAAAATAAAAAGGAAAAAAAAAGAAATAGGAAGGAAAAAGAAAGTAAAAAAAAAAAAAGAAATGAGAGAGAGACCACTAATGAGGAGCGTTAAAGTGAGAGAGTAAAAAAGTGTGTGAGAGAGAGGGGGGGGGGGGGGGGGGAGAGAGAGACAGAGAGAAATGGAGGAGAAGAAAAGCATTGAAAACCGATATATAATTACAACCTAATTAAGTTTTTTCATTTCGAACGAGGTCGAGCTTTCCTGCAGGCGCGCATACGAGAGAGAGAGAGAGAGAGAGAGAGAGAGAGAGAGAGAGAGGTATTATTAAAAAAAGAAAAAAAAAAAAAAAACCCAGAAAAAAGGGAAGAAAAATCGAATAAAAGAAAATCTAATGAAAAAGATGGAAAGAAAAATTTTACGCGGGAAAGAATTACGAAAGTAAAGGGAAAGGGAAAATGAAACAATTAGGGAGCAAAAAACGAAATTAAAAGATCGATAAAAGGAAAGAACGAAGAAAGAAAATTTTAGTAATTGAAAAGAAAGAAAAAAAGAAGAAAGAAGAATCTCGAACTTTTGACTGGGAAACAACGAATGAGACGGAGGAAAGACGAGCGATAAGGAAAACGACAAATCGATCTCATTATCTTTTTAACTCTCGTGCAAACACCAAACGTCATTCGAGGAGAGAGAGAGAGAGAGAGAGAGAGAGAGAGAAAAGAGTAAAAAAAAGAGAAAAAGAGAGAGAGAGAGAGAGTCTGACTGTTTCCCGTTGTTTCATTCGTTAATAAGATAAAGAATATTTAACGCGTTCATTTAAGTTTGACGCACATTCGCTCGTCCAGATAGACCAGAGATAAAAAGAGAGAGAAAGAGGGAGAGAGAGGGGGGTGGGAGAGAGAGAGTGAATAAGCGCTATTCGACGTGTCTAACGTTTTGTCTCATGACGTGTTGCGTGTGCGTCAGCAAAGAGAAGAGAAGAGAAGAGAAGAGAAGAGAAGAGAAGAGAAGAGAAGAGAAGAGAAAATAGAAGAGAAAGAGAAGTGAAGTTAAACAGTTGGATACAACTTCATTGGCTCGTTGCTCCTTGTTGTTGTTGTTGTTGTTGTTGTTGTTGTTGTTGTTGTAGTCGTTGTCGTTATTGTTGTTATTATTGTTGCTATCCTGTTTCGAAAAATTCAGGTATGATATGACATCGAGTTGATTAGTGTCCTTTTTTGTCTACCCCCAATCTTTTTAGAAGAAAAAAAAGATAGAAATATATATATATATACATATACATAGAGAGAGAGAGAGAGAGAGAGAAATATCGTCGTATCATTCGGTTCGTCAGTTTTATTAAAAAGTGTCCGAGAGAGCGATTAAAACATATCCAATTGCCGTAGGGTCAATGAAATGGTGTGCCCGCGAAACGTGCATGTTAGTAGTGATGTATGTACATCTCTATCTCTATTTATCCATCTATCCACCGATCCATCCATCCATCCATCCATCCATCTATCTATCTATCTATCTATCTATCTATCTATCTATCTATATATCTATCTATATATCTATCTATATATGTATCTATCTATATCTCATGGTCGCTACTCACATACTAATGCATTGGTATGCATCGATTACGTCAGGAACTTGTACCGATGGAAGTAGTGTGAGTGAGTGAGTGAGTGAGTGAGTGAGTGAGAGAGAGAGAGATGAGATGAGAGAATGATTGTGAGCGTTAGTGTTAGCGTTAGCGTTAGTATTTTAGTGTTAGTGCGAATAGGATGGACACGTTATACTGGCAATTGCTGAAGGCACACTGATCGCCGTAGAACTGAGCAACGTGCTATAAAAGTAGCAAAGTACACGGCGTACGTATCGCGGGTAAAAAGTGATTGGTGTGCGTTTAGATCCCGATGCGGCGCTCCCTGCCACATTAGATTCACGTGCGAATAGAACACAACTACGATAGCCAGTAATGACGCACACGCTTCAAACGCGATAAGAGAAATCGGAAGTTAGATGGATATTAACGCGGAAAAATATCTATCTTTTTCTTCCCTTTTTTCTTTTTCGGATTTTTCTTCCTTCTTTTTTTTTTTTTCTTTTTTGGTTTCGTTTTACGCGAACCGATCTGATACCTTATCGTTCTGTAAATGAAGTATGTATGTGCATATATATA
Organism: Dolichovespula sylvestris; assembly: GCA_918808275.2. Taxonomy (NCBI): domain Eukaryota; kingdom Metazoa; phylum Arthropoda; class Insecta; order Hymenoptera; family Vespidae; genus Dolichovespula; species Dolichovespula sylvestris. The sequence goes on along the minus strand of OU964986.1, from coordinate 1,282,126 downwards.
AGCGTGCGTGTGTATGAGTGTATGCATGTATAACTTCTGTCTATGTATGTACGTATATGTATATATATATATATTCTTAAGTATATATTGCGATAATTATATCATTGATGATAATGATAATAATAATAATAAGAATAATAATAATAATAATAATGAAATTAATAGTAATTAATGATAACAAGAAAAATAATGATAACGATAACAACGACAATAATAATAGCGGTAGTGGTAATGAAGTGATAATAATGATATAGAAGAAGAAAATCTTCATTTTAAATTCAAGTAGACATTCGTGAGAAAATTAATCTAAGGATTTAGTTGGATCGATGATCTCGCTCCCCGATTAACAATAACGATAATAACAGTAATATGATTAATAATGACAAATATATATATATATATATATATATATATATATAAATATTAATAGAAATGGCACGAATAATACGAATAATAATACAAAAAAGAAGAATAATAATAATAATAATTATTATTATTATTATTGCAATAACAACAATAATAATTCGATAGGGAAAGAGAGACAGAGGGAGAGGAAGACGGAGAGAGAGAGAGAGAGAGAGAGAGAGAGAGAGAGAGAGAGAGAGAGAGATAGAGAGAGAGGAGAAGGCCAGACGGTGTCTCGTTCTCTCATTTCATTGGAATTTTCTATTCGCGAGCAGTCTTCTATCTCTCTTTACGACGGATTCGTATCTGCCCTCGTTGTTTCGCGAGAGAGAATATATTCGGTGGCAGTCGGCCAAGCGAAAAATCCAGACGAGTCTCTCTCTCTCTCTCTCTCTCCCTTCCTCCCACCCTCCCTCCATCCTTCGCCTCCCCTATCGGCATTTTTCTTTTTCTAAGATATCCCGAGCGCATGCTCGTCCGGTTCGATACCGTTAGATTATTATCGTTCCGATATTAACCTCCGACAGAAGGAGAGAGAGAGGGAGAGAAAGAGAGAGAGAGAGAGAGAGAGAGAGAGAGAGAGAGAGAGAGAAGCGAGCTTATTTTCGCAAGAAGAGAATCGCTTGAATTACGCGCGCCCAACCGACATATTGGAAACTTACTTGGCCGGCTATAATATATATATATATATATATATATATATATATATATATATATATATATATATATATATATATATAATAACCAGCTTGGTTTCGACGATCTTAGGAATTCTTTTTCTTTTTCTTTTTCTTTTCTTCCTCCCCCCACTTCTGCCACGTTACATTTCGCGGCGCGCACGCGCACTGGTATCTTTCTTCTTACTCCTCTCTCTCTCTCTCTCTCTCTCTCTCTCTCTCCTCCTATCTTTTTTTTTTTTTTAAATTGATCTCTATAAAAAAAGGATCAAATCGTTGCCGCCATTATCGGGAGATATTACCAATCTTATTCCTTCTTTTTTTTTTTTTCTAGAACGGATTCTGCTAATATCATAAAAAACGAATTTCTTTCTATCCTTGAAAGAGAGAGATAGATAGATAGAGAGAGAGAGAGAGAGAGAGAGAGAGAGTCGTGTTTAGTGACTTTGGAAAGGAGAAAAATGAAGAAAAAAATAAAAAAAAAAAAAAGAAGAAAAACAAAAAAAAAGAAAGGCTCCTATCACCACCGTCCCATTTCATTCATTCTTAAAACGATGAAAGATTTTTACTTCGTTTTCTCGGGCGCGACGACTGAGAAAATATTTTAAATTACTGAATTAACTTCACTTTCTCGGTTTCACGGCCCGTAGAAAAAAACAAAGAGAAACCCTCCTTTTGTAATTTCTAACGAAACTCTCTCTCTCTCTCTCTCTCTCTCTCTCTCTCTCTCTCTCCCCTATCTGGAATGAAATTCTTTTCGTATTTTTTCCTACTCCCAGTACCACCCTCCCCACTCTCCCATATTTTTCGTTTCCACCTTTTATTTTTCGTTTTTTCTTCCCTCCTTTCTTTCTTTCTTTCTTTCGTTCTTTTTTCTCTCCTTTTATTTTCCTTATTTTCTTTCTCTTTCTGGTATAATAAAAGTAAGAGAGATATAGTGGAAAGTGACAGACAAAGGATCAATCCAAGCATTCTCTCTCTCCCTCACTCTCTATTTCTCTCTCTCTCTCTCTCTCTCTCTCTCTCTCTCTATTTCTCACTATCTCTCTCTATCTCTATCTCTATCTCTATCTTTCCTCGATTTATCAGAGAATAAAAATCGTTTCGAGAACAAGCGAAAAGAACTTCGGTACGATATGAAAGAAGAAATATGGCTTCGTAAGGGGAACGACGACGAAGTGGTTCGGGCGAGCGGTAGGATGGGGAGGATGAAGGACGAAGTGGTAGGAGGGGGTGGGGGTGGGTAGGGGTGGGTGGACGGGTGGAGGTAGTTTTAGTCGAGAGAGAAAAAAGGGCTATTGAAGTATACGGAATGTGCTGCAAATAGAGTCCCAAATGGAATTTGATAACCGAGTATAAGAGCATAGAAAGAGAAAGAGAGAGAGAGAGAGAGAGAGAGAGAGAGAGAGAGAGAGAGAAACGCAATATGGCTTTTTTCCATAAATAAATAAGCGCGTGCAAGTGGATTCACGTTGATGCGATGATATACATCACGATATATCTTTATATCGTTCGAGAAGAATGGCGTTCCTTTTCGAACAAGAAAAAAAAGAAATAGAAAAAGAAAGGAAACAAAATGAAATGAAATCAATAAATAAATAAGTGACAAGAACAAAAAAGATAAAGAAAGTAGAAAATAAAAGCTGCTTTTCCTTATCCCTTTTTCTCTTTCTTTCCTTTCTCGATTACTTTCTTTTTCTTTCTTTCTTATTTTTTCTTTTTTTCTTTGTTTCTCGATACGTTTATCTCGAAAGAACGTACGTCGGGGGAGGAAAATAAATTCCTATACTTGAAATTGATTTATTTAAACCGATAAAACGAGATCACGCAACGATACACACGAAGAGTCTATTATCCTCGGTATCATAATACCACGAGTGAAAGGTTTCCATTCTAATTGGGAATGTACTTCCTATCGATCTATTTCCTGGAAAAGACTCTCTTTCTCTCTCTCTCTTTCTCTCTCTCTTTTTCTATCTATCTATCTATCTATCTATATAAATATATATATATATATATATATTTTTCTTTCTCTCTATTTTGTCTTTGATTTTGTACAACTTTGTTCCAAGAACGAGCGAGATATTAATTTCGTCTATATATTATCTCTCTCTCTCTCTCTCTCTCTCTCTCTCTCTCTCTCTCTCTCTCTCTCTCTCTCTCTCTCTCTCTCTCTCTCTCTCTCTTTATTAATCTTTTTATTATGATATATATATATATATATATATATTATATTATATTATATTATATTATATTATATTATATTTTCCATTATTAATATTTCTATTTTTCTTAAAATTTGTATTCCGTTATTTTTTTTATATCTTCTTTCTTATTTCATTATTATTATTATTATTATTATTATTATTATTATTATTATTATTATTATTATTATTATTATTATTATTATTATTATTATTATTATTATTATTATTATTATTATTATTATTATAGTTATTAATTTAATCATAATTCTAATCAGCATTATTTTCGTCAATCTCTTTATTCCCTTCATCGCGATAGTTTTACATAGTTAGACTATTTCATTTATAATTTTTTATTATACCTCAATTTCTACTCTTTCTCACTATTGTTTCAATTTTGATATCTCTTTTTTCTTTGTTCTTCGATAAAGCGTTCATTTCGTTTATCTCCTTCTTTCTCTCTCCCTCTCTCGCTTTATTGTTATATTAATTAATCTCAAATCTCACGCACGCGTGCTATTGTTTAATCCCGATTTTTTTTTTTTTTTAATTTCGACGAGGATGTAAATTAACAATTAGGAAGAATGTAATACGATTTCTTTCCCTTCACCTAACTTTCACTCGTCTTTATTTATATAATTATTATTTTTTCTTTTCTTTTCCTTGATTATGCGATAACGAGCAAAAGCATACATACGTACATAATACGTACATACGTACATACGCGTAAATTCGATAGGAAGATAGGCGTTGTTAAAAAATGAAGGAGGAAAAGGAAAGAAAGAAGAAAAGAACGAAATCGTGAGATCGCGTTCGCCAAATATTCCTTTGTAAAAATGAAAAAAGAAGAAACGAGAAAAAAGGAAGAAGAAAAAAAAACACACCCGCCTACACCGGTTTCGCGTCGACGCGACATTGTTGTTTTTAACAAAGATGACGTTAACGTTAGCGAACGTGTCCGACACGTTCACGAAATAAAAGGAAATATAATAAAAATAATAATAAGAATAACGACAACGTAACGGACTGTATAATACTAGTTTAGTGAACGTATCGTTTAACACCGTTACATACATATACATAATATATATATATATATATATATATATATATATATATATACAGACACACACACACATATACATATACATATACATATACAAATACATATACATATAAATATACATATACAAATACATATACATAACATACACATATACATATTATACTACAGCACAACGCTTATTTTATTTGGGAACCGCAAAATTATTAGTACAACGTTGGCCTACAACGCTCATGGCCGGGTTAATTGCAACGATGATTGACGTGTGAGAGAGAGGGAGAGAGAGAGAGAGAGAGAGAGAGAGAGAGAGAGAGAGAGAGAGAGAGAGAGAGAGAAAGAGAGGGGAGAGAGAGATGTTAGGCAGTATACAAGGTAACTAAAAAACACATACAAACGGTAGGGTTGCTTGGTAGTATTAATAAAACGTCGAGGATGGTGGTAGTAGTGGGTACTAGTGGGTACTAGTGGTAGTTGTGGTGGTAGTGTACGTAACTCGACGGACACAAAAGTAACTCTCTTGCTTCCGCTTCTGCTGATGATGCTTTTGCTAAAGCTTGGATGCGTGCGCAACCTGACCAATATTGGGAGCTTTTAGCGATCTCATACGAAAGTTCGACTTTAGTACACCACCCATACTGGATTGGGTTTAGCACAGGATAGAAAGAGACAGAGATAGAGATTGAGAGAGAGAAAGAGAGAGAGAGGGAGAGAGAGAGGGAGAGAGTGGTGTGTGTGTGTGTAGAAGAGAGAGAAAGACTAACAGAACATTTTACACGGTAGGAACCATACGTACTCGTACATACATATCTATTTGCTTATATACATACACGTTTTAATAAAGAGAGAGAAAGAGAGGGAGAGGGAGAAAGAGAATTAGAAAATTTTATATAGTTTAAACGAAACATGTGTGTGTGTGTGTGTGTGTGTCTCGACAGATCGATAGAAACGAAATGTATGTTCACACATATACATATATATGTATTTACGCGTGTATATATATATATATATATATATATATATATTTTTTTTATTTTCTTCACAAATATATAGAAACGAAATATATAGTTATATAAATACATGATCGTGCGTGTGTCTGTGTGTGTAGATTTTTCGCTTCGTTGCTCATAACACCTTGAAAATTTTATTTGCAGTGTGAATCAACGTTATATATATATATATATATATATATATATATATATATATATATATATTCTTTGTTTCCTAAACGTTAAATGAGTCATTGATTCGTTCCTATCCTCGCATTCATTGTATTCCTCCGGCTTCGTGGGAGGATTTTGCACTACCAATCCCATCCGATATGTATTATCGAAAATAGAACTAACTAACTAACTAACTAACACTGTGAGAAAGAAATAGCAAGAGAGAGAGAGAGAGAGAGAGAGAGAGAGAGAGAGAGAGAGAGAGAGAAGCAGAACGTTAAGTATTCTTTAAGATACTATACATCTGTGTTCTTCGAACGTTTATTGTTAGTATCATTACATATTTGCTTTTGTAAAAATAATCAAAACCGAACAGAATTTTCCTTTCAACATATGTACGCACACGCACGTACGCACGCACGCATATACACACACATACACGCATATATATATATATATATATATATATATATATATACGTATATAAAAGAGAACATTTTTTTGACCGAGAAATATTAATCCTTCTTTTTCTTTTGCGTAAACTTTTTAAGCCGAAAGAGAGTATTTTTTCTAACTTTTGTTTCTCTTGTTGTTTAAATCACGTAAAACGAATTTCGTTCTAAGCGACTACGAATAAATAGAATAATTAATTCTTCGATCGTACTTCATTGTTTCGTCCTCATCGTTTCATTATTATAACGTTAAAGTGTGACCGGGAATATATATTTTTTTCAATCTCGACCATGATGGCGGTAGATTTTTATCAACAATCGCTTCGTTATACGCCGCAACACCAAACCGCGATTTTTCTCATTCGAACGATATCACGTATGCGTTGCAAAGAGAGAGAGAGAGAGAGAGAGAGAGAGAGAGAGAGAGAGAGAGAGAGAGAGAGAGAGAGAGGAAATACAAAAATAAAACCATCAATCGTATATTTACACTCTTACGAATTTGATTTGATTTTACTTTACTTCTTTTTCTTTTTGTTTCGTCCTTTTTTGTTTTGTTTTTAATTACGTTATATTCGCTCTTACCTTTTCTGTCGTATGCTGCAATTGGCAATTTTCTTGACAAAAGTTATGTACATTTTCCTTCCGTTACGAGTCGTGCGTGCACACAAAGTAGGTCGTCACTCGCGGATGAAAGCAATCTTCTATGTCGACAAAAAAAAAAATAGAAAAAAAGAAAAAAAAAAAGAAGAAGAATAAAAAAGAATAAAAGACAAAAAAGAGAGAGAGAGAGAGACAGAGAAAACGAACAACACTTTGGTCACGGTCGAACAATTCGAGTATCGAAGAACAATGATATTATCTACGTGGAAAATTGAAGCGATCCGAACGGAAGTGAAAAATATTAATGACCGTTTTTTCTTTTTACTAACAACGGTTTTCATCTCGAATATTCGATTATCATGATCTGATATTCTTAACGACAATTTCGATCAATCGAATTATCGTACCATCGTCGACTCTGAATATCTTCTTTCACGGCACAATTATCACTTTATAAGTTTTAATTGAAATTATTTATCCTTAAAGCGATAACTCTCTCTCTCCCTCTCTCTCTCTCTCTTTCTCACGCAATCGAAACGAATTGCGAGTATTTAATTAACTTGGGAGTTCGTTAAAAAAAAAAAACAGAAAAATAAAAAAAAGAAAAAGAAAAAAGTAAGAAACGTCGCTTCTCGATAATATCGATAGATAAATCGAGATCGCATTTAATTCCGCAACGGTAAAAGATTTTCGAATACGTTCAAGCGTGGCGATATAATTGGGGTGGAGGGTGAGGGAGGACAATAAAAAAAAAAAGAAGAACTACGAAGTACCGGCGCGCTCCGATAGAGGGCGATACGAATCGATGACCACTTTGTTAATGGCTTACTCTACTTAACACACCTTTCTTCGGTGACCGGACCGGGAACGCTGGTTATCGATGAGTTTTCTGCGTGCGTTATTGACAGGAAAAAGATGAGGTTTCGAAATACGAGATATTGATAGACGTTAAAACCTCGTATGCGGCATTCGTGGCTTTGGTACGGCGTCGAATTGGAAAGTATCGTCGCTCGGTAAATTTCTCTCTCTCTCTCTCTCTATTTCTCTCTTTAGTTTTTTTCTTTCTACCCTTTAACATTAACATTTATTGCATTTAGTCGTTGAAAAACACGTACTGTTCGTTGAACGACGTCGTTATATTTAGCTATCCTGCGACAATGACCCACCTTCCATTCTTTTGTTATGGAAATTTTCATTTGAAACGATCGCCAATGGGACACATAACCTCTTCGTGATGTCGGCTTTATACTGACAGACGAGCATCGATCAAGGAATATGTCGAAGCTCCGACAAAGTGTTTTTATGAGTTAAAAGGCATTAACGAACTTTCTGATTAATTTGATGGCTTCGTTTAATAATTATTAACCGCTTAGGGTTCATTTAGAATTTCTTTCTTTCTTTCTTTTTTTTAATTCCTATCCGTTATGCGTTATTTGTGTTCATGGTTTTTTTTACGTATATTATCTTCATTATATAAATAATATTTTGAATACTATCTAAGAGTTTTCGATTGAATAACGCAAACAAAATGATATTTTAGTTCTGTCAACGTACGCTTTAATCGTATTTAGACATAAGCTATGTAAATGTTATTTATGTTTTATGCATTGTTCTGTTCCAGCTGTTTGTCCTCCGATTATTTGGAGGACAGTGGAGCAGTGACGTTAGGGATCAATAAAAGCTGCTAGCTTAAGAGAAGAATATTGGAGTTGGCTTAGGCCAACCACAGTAACTAAGGCAAAATGGCTACGATAGACGGAAGACCAGCCCAATATGGCATTACTCTTAAACAACTTCGTGAGCTCATGGAGCACAGAGGTCGTGAAGGTGTCAATAAGCTCAATAGTCATGGTGGCGTGCAAGAGATATGTAAAAAGTTATATACTTCACCCAGCGAAGGTAAGATTTATTTTAATGCGATACCTGATAATCGATTACCTTTATCCTTTCTATGATACAACAATGAGTATGATTTCCTTATCGTTATAGGTCTCAGTGGGTCGACAGCAGACATTCAACATAGGAGAGATACATTTGGCTCCAACATGATTCCTCCAAAGCCACCTAAAACATTTTTACAATTAGTATGGGAAGCTTTACAAGATGTTACTTTGATCATCTTGGAAATAGCAGCTTTGGTTTCGTTAGGTCTTAGTTTTTACCAACCGGCGGACGAAGAAGAAAGTGGTAAGTATATGAATTTCAAATTTGTGTCAAATAAAATAGAAAACAATTACAAATCTTTAAAATTTCTTCCTTAATTATAATTTCAGCGTCATCGATAGAAGAGGATGAAGGAAAATATGGTTGGATTGAAGGACTTGCTATATTGATCTCTGTCATTGTGGTGGTATTAGTGACGGCATTCAATGACTATTCCAAAGAAAGACAGTTTAGGGGTCTTCAAAGTCGAATCGAGGGAGAACATAAATTCTCTGTTATAAGACAAGGAGAAGTCAAACAGATTTCTGTATCTGATATCGTTGTAGGTGACATATGTCAGGTGTGTATATTATATGTTACCTAAATTCGAGCGTTACATATTTTCATTTAACAAATGTTTATGTGTTCAACTCTTTTTATTCTGTAAAATACTAATCAAATGAGTACTAGGTATTTGTTAAATTATGCAATTAATAATGCAGATAAAATATGGAGACCTGCTACCTGCAGATGGTATACTTATACAAAGCAACGATCTTAAAGTGGATGAATCCAGTTTAACTGGAGAATCGGATCATGTAAAGAAAGGAGAATCGTTCGATCCTATGGTACTTTCAGGTAATTAATTTTTAAAGATATTACTATATACAATTTTAAAGATACACGGGCAATTAAAATATCAGAATTCATGTCGTTACTTTGCTTTGATTTAAAAAAGGCACTCACGTGATGGAGGGATCTGGAAAAATGTTGGTGACAGCGGTAGGTGTCAACTCCCAGGCTGGTATAATCTTCACCTTGTTGGGTGCTGCCGTCGATCAACAAGAGCAAGAAATAAAGAAGATGAAGAAAGGTATGTGATTAAAAAATATATATATATTTATTTATTTATAACTTCAAATTGTGCCACTTATCTGGAGTCACTTAATTATCAGGATAGTGTAACCTCTTAAAAAAAAAAACATTTAATAAAAATTCATTACTATCTATGCTATATAATATTTTTAGACTTTGTAATAAAAACAAAATTTATATATTTTGGGTAATTCCACCATGCATGTAAATATATATATGTATATTGGTTGAAGCCCCATAATCCATTGACCAATTATAAGATTACATATGTGTATATGTAGGATAAATTTAGTTACATATATTTGCGAGGTTGTACTGGTCTGATAATCCAGTGAATCTTTAACTCGCTACTTCTTATATCAAATCAAAGATGGTACGTCTATGATTTATGATTTAATGATTTATATATATATATATCATTTGAATACATTTCGTCTAGAGATGTAAAAAATACATTCGAAAAAAAAGAAACGAAGAAAAAAGATCCAAATTTATTGGAAAGAAGTAGTGGGATTATTATTTCAAGGCATGATATTTCCAAATATACAAAATGAGTGTAGAAAAAGTACAGTGTAGGCATGGTTTTCAGTTGAATTGGTGTGAGAATTTTTTATTATGAATTACACGACTATCAACTTGTGCCCCCGTTTTCTTTGGCATGTACTTGCAATACCTTTAACTCCTTAAGTAGCAAGTACAAGATATTCCTTTAACAAAAAAAAAAAAAAAATAAATGAAAAGAAATCGAAAAGAAAATCGAACTTGAACAAGTTTAGCATGTTTAACTTATATATCCGCTTCCCTTTCCCATTTTCCTTTTTTTTTTCCCCTAGTTAATTTGTACAAACTTTGAAAATGTTATGTGATTAATAGATATACGATCAATTTTTGCCACTTAAGGGGTCAAATGAATTTTATATACCATTTACTAATTACTAATTAATTGGAGTACCAGATGATATTTTGCTGAATTATATATTACATGGATTCATTTGTAAATTTATTGAGCACAGATTAAACATTTTAATTAAATTTCATTTTTCATTATGAATATTATATATAAACTAAAGTCAAATTTAAATATCTTTTAATTTTATACACTTCTTTATTGTCTGTATCTTTTTTTTTTTTCTTTCTTTTTAATATGACATTAAACCGAAATACCAGGGTAAATCTTATGATAAATTGACCTTTGAAATAGATTAAAGTATGTATATATATATGTGTAATTCGATGAAAATCTTTTTTTTCATTTGATTAGAACATTCAATTAGAGTATATCCCCATATATCCTATATATAACTTTGATCTTTGTTATATGGTTATATAAATAAATGTTTGTTTGTATGCGCAAGAACTATTTTCCATTAGTGTATCGCATATCTTGTGTGATCATATGTTATTTCAATTCATCTTAGCACAATCCTAGATCATATAATTATTAGTAACATTTGTCTTCACAGAATGTTCTTATAATATTTGTATATCATTCTCTTATCATATGTCGAATCATTTTTTAAAACATATATGATATATGTCATATTATTTTATAATTTCATCAGATTTTTCAGAGGGCAGGAAAATTTTTAAAGAGACAAAAAAAAAGGAAAAAAAAAAGAAACAAAAACTGAAAATTAAAAAAGATTATCACTCTTTACATGGTAATATTTTATTGTACGATTGATATCCCTGTAAATATGCAACTTAGAAGATGAATTTACACAATCCATGACATTTATTTATTTCTTTATATTTTTGTATTTGTTATGAGGAAATCACGACAAAACAATTTTCATTTAAAAAGAAAAAAAAAGAACACCTGTACACGTATCTTCTAGGTTGTTGTACTGCATTTATAAAATTTTGAAATCATCTTTAGAATTGTTTAAAAAAAAAAAAAAAAAAAAAAAAAAAGAAAAAGAGAAAGACAAAGAAAAGAAAAGAAAAAAGAAAAGAAAAGAAAAAGAAAGGAACGAATAAAAAAAAAAACAAAACCAATGCAGTACAAAATGTGGCACAAATTGTCATTGGCATATACGATACTTTTAGATAGATTGCTAATCAATTTTGTTTTGCATGCATTTTTTTATCTAGAGGCTAAAAAGCAGCGGAAGAAGAAGTCATTATCAGGTGATTACACACAATATAATAATATATATTTATTGTTAATCATATTCAATTATGCAGATGCAGTCGATGTTAAGATATCGATTGACATCTTTTAAATATAGTTTTGAGATATATCTACATATACTTGATATATGTATACATACATATATATATATATTATACACCTCTCTTTAAGTTTGTTTTCTTTTTCTAGTAATTTCACATTCTACTACCTTCTTCATTTCTGCACACTACAGCCTTCTTATCTCTTATTTCTTATTTAAATAAATTATATACATACATATGTATATATATATGTCACCTTTATTGTTATGCGGAATTTTCTTTTCTCAAAAAAGAAACAAAAAAAAAAAAGAAAAAGAATATCATTCAGTCAGAAGTAAGGTAAAAAAGAAACGGAACAACAAAAGGAAAAAACAAACAAAATCGATCCAATTTGTTATCATTTTTTGCTTATCTGTTTCCATAATCTCTGAGTGTTTTGTTGCCAGTGGTTTATGCATTTGAGATTATTAGTAACTCCAGAATTTACCTTTAGCTTTTTTCATTGCATTCTAAGGATGATGATGATGATGATCCCTATTTTCTCATTATTTGTTCATGTCTTTTTCCAATGTGTCGTGTCGTGCTTTTGCCTTTTTACAAAATACTCTTTTTTATTTACCTTACCTTTGTTATTATAATAGAATCCCAGCTTCAACAATTTTGTTTTTTTTTTTTAATTTTAATTTATTCCGATTATTAATACTAGCTCGATATAATATAGTATATTATAATTTAATTGATTAGAATTAATATTTTCTATCGAGAGTTTTAAATTTTACGCTCTAGATTGTCGAACGGTGATACGAATTTTTCTTTTTATTTTTTTTTCCCCATTTAGAGTATATTTTTGTATAACGCAAGAAACGATTAATCGGTTTTACAATCGTTTAGGATTTTTCTAAGTCTCATTCTTAGTCACTTATATATACACAAATATATATATATATATATATATATATATATATATATATATATCTAAAAAAGCACAATCACGTTTCACGAATCAAGAGCGTAAAAGTTGAACGACCTCGATGGTTAGAGAAAATAAATGTAGCTATCATATTCTCTTCGACAAAAAAAAAAGTAGAAGAAGAGAAAAAAAACAAGGAAAGAAAAGAGAACCAATATAGATCTCGATTTAATTTTTAACGCGAATAAATAATATTTTGTATGTATTATGAAACGAAGGGGACGAAGGAGCAGAAATCACTGGGAACAGTCATGCTGTTGGAACTGGCGGAGGAGCAGGTGGTAAACACGAGGGTGGAGAGAATCATCATGGCGGAGGTGGACAAAGTGGTGGGGGAGAGTCTACTAAGAAGGAGAAGAGCGTTCTTCAAGCTAAATTAACGAAGTTAGCTATACAAATCGGTTATGCTGGCTCGACCATAGCAGTACTCACCGTGATCATTCTAATCATACAATTTTGCGTCTCGACGTTCGTAATCGAGGGAAAGCCATGGAAGAACACGTATGCCGGTGATCTGGTACGGCATTTGATTATCGGTGTTACTGTCCTCGTCGTTGCCGTACCCGAAGGTCTTCCTCTGGCTGTCACCTTATCGCTCGCTTATTCCGTCAAGGTTAATAACATCATTTTTTTACATTTTTTTTTTTTCATTTATACCGTATCAAAATATTTAACACGTTTACAAATACATATATTATATATATATATATATATATATATATATATATATATATATATATATATATATATATTAGATCGTTCCAAAAGTTTCCCCTTCTTTTCTTTTGTTTTTCGTTTTTAAACACTGCCAGATAGAAACAGCCGCGTACAATTAGCGAAAAAACTTTTGGGCCAATCTAGCATATATATATATATATATATATATATATATATATATATATATATATATATACATATATACATATTAAATCTATACGGACACGTGCGCGCGTAAAAGTCAGCTCGAACTTTCTACATTTTTATTTATTTATTTATTTTTTTAAATCAATGAAAATTATTATTAAGCGTTATTTTTTTTTTTTTTAAATTCGTAGAACCTTTTCGACACGATTGTTAGTTTTTTTTCCACGTTTTATCCGATTATATGTTCGTATTCATTTAACTTTATTATAACTTATATACTTATTATTAACTTATAACATTATTCTTTTTTTATTTCTCCTAATATTCGATATTGTCTTTTTTTTTTTTTATTTATTTAATCGTAAATAAGAGGAATAAATTGATGAAGTTATTAAATTTTTGATTAAACGATTGGGTTACGGTGGTTCGAAATATTTGAAGTTGTTTATACCGATAAAGTGGATACACTTTTTAAAGTAAATGAATTTATAGTATTATACGACGATTTAATATATTAATAATACTAATAAATTTGTCGAATTGATTAAGAACGACCATTAATTACTGACCATCGTATCGGTTTAACGTGTTAAATTATCGATCGACGGTTTCGATGTCGGTCAAGCGAACGACGAGAGCAACTTTCTAACGATAATTTTTTTTTTCCCCGTAAAATCATGATTGCAGAAAATGATGAAGGACAACAATTTGGTACGACATTTGGATGCTTGCGAAACGATGGGTAACGCTACCGCCATTTGTTCGGATAAAACCGGAACATTGACGACCAATCGTATGACAGTGGTAGAGTCCTACATATGTGAGAAAATGAGCAAGACGGTCCCAAGTTTTTCCGATATCCCGAGCCACGTTGGAAACTTATTAATACAATCCATCTCCATTAATTCGGCGTACACGTCCAGAATCATGCCCTCGCAAGACCCTTCAGAATTGCCGATGCAGGTCGGTAACAAAACCGAATGTGCCTTACTTGGATTCGTAGTGGCCCTGGGCGAAAAATATCAAACCATTAGAGATGACCACCCTGAGGAAACCTTCACGCGGGTCTATACTTTCAATAGCGTTAGAAAGAGCATGTCTACTGTCGTTCCAAGGGAAGGTGGTGGATATAGGCTTTTCACCAAGGGCGCTTCCGAGATCATCATGAAGAAGTAAGTTTTCTTCCATTGTCATCTCACTTTAATCTACAAAATTCAGATCACCCACGTATCTCTCTGATCTTATTTGCGAATAATAGACTGTTGGAATTGAGAGGGTCGGGTTGGGGTTGGTGGTTGGGGGTTGGGGGGAGCGAGAACATAGCCGATCTTTCTAATCGAAATAGAAAATCACGACGGATTCGTTTAGAATGAATTTCAATCGCCGAACTTATGGATCGGCCCCACCCCCGCCGCCATCGCCGCCCGCCCGCCCCTAAACGATTTAAATCATTCCTTCATTCAAAAGTGAATCTATAAACGAACAAAATTGTCATACGTTCATACTTTCGTTTTCTTTTTTTTTTTTTTTTTTTTTTCTTCCCCCCTACAGATGTGCCTTTATCTACGGTCGCGACGGTCATCTGGAAAAATTTACGAGAGAGATGCAAGAACGTCTGGTTAAGAACGTGATAGAACCGATGGCGTGTAACGGTCTACGTACAATCTCGATCGCATATCGCGACTTTGTACCCGGCAAGGCGGAGATCAATCAAGTGCACTCGGATAACGAGCCAAATTGGGACGACGAGGAAAATATCGTTAACAATTTAACGTGCCTCGGTATAGTCGGTATTGAGGATCCAGTACGTCCCGAGGTACCGGACGCAATTAGAAAGTGCCAAAAGGCCGGTATTACGGTGCGAATGGTAACAGGTGACAATATCAATACCGCCAGGTCGATCGCCCTTAAGTGCGGAATAATAAAACCGAACGAGGACTTTCTCATTCTCGAGGGGAAGGAATTTAATAGAAGGATCAGGGATAGTAACGGTGAGGTACAGCAACATCTTTTGGACAAAGTTTGGCCGAAGTTAAGGGTATTGGCTAGATCTTCGCCGACCGATAAGTATACGTTGGTAAAGGGCATTATCGATAGCAAGGCAACGGCCAGTCGGGAGGTAGTTGCCGTTACCGGTGATGGCACGAACGATGGTCCAGCATTAAAGAAGGCCGACGTTGGCTTTGCGATGGGTATTGCCGGTACCGATGTGGCCAAGGAGGCTTCCGACATTATTCTGACGGACGATAACTTTTCTTCCATCGTTAAGGCCGTCATGTGGGGAAGGAACGTCTACGATAGTATAGCGAAGTTCTTGCAATTTCAGTTGACCGTTAACGTGGTCGCAGTTATCGTCGCCTTTATCGGGGCATGCGCCGTACAGGATTCGCCATTAAAGGCGGTACAAATGTTGTGGGTTAATCTGATCATGGACACGCTTGCGTCACTTGCGCTTGCCACCGAATTGCCTACGTCGGATCTTTTACTTCGCAAGCCGTACGGACGCACAAAGCCGTTAATATCGAGGACGATGATGAAAAATATTCTTGGTCAGGCGGTTTATCAGTTGACTGTTATTTTTATGCTACTTTTCGTTGGTAAGTTTTTACCTCCCCCTATCCTACCCTACCCTACCTTCCCTTCGCGCCTCACACTTTTTTTGTATTACATACACTCGTATATCTTACGCGTATCAAAACGTTTTTTCGATTTTTCCCCTCTCTCTCTCTTTCTCTATCTCTCTTTCTCCCTCTTATTCATTCCCAATTTGGAATCAATTTCCAGGTGACAAGATGCTAGATATCGAAACTGGCCGAGGGGTTGCGGCTAAAGGTGGCGGACCCACTCAACATTTCACCGTCATCTTTAATACCTTCGTCATGATGACTCTCTTCAACGAATTTAATGCCAGAAAGATTCACGGTCAGCGCAATGTCTTCCAGGGAATATTCACCAACCCTATATTTTATTCTATTTGGATCGGCACGTGTTTGTCGCAGGTAATTGTTTTTATTTCAAACAACGCCATACAATATAAATCTCTCTCCCCCGCTCCCCCCGTTGCGTATATTTTTTAATAGAAAAGAGACGAATCAATGTCGGTTTAGGTGCGCCCGTTCGCGTGGCTGCAATATTTATTTATAATCGATTAACAACAAAACCGATGAACGACGTGTTACGAACGAATTTTATTGGGTGTTTTCGAATGTGTCAACGATCGATCAAACGGCCGATCGAATTTAAATCTTATCACGAATTGACATTTGAGTGATGTGATAATTATAGGAACGAATCTATTTGTACTACCACACTACCACCACCACTACTACTACTACTACTACATTCTTTTCGAGATAGATAGATAGATAGATAGATAGATAGATAGATAGATAGATAGATAGATAGAGAGAGAGAGAGAGAGAGAGAGAGAGAGAGAGAGAGAGAGAGAGAGAAAAGAGTGTTTATTGTGGTTGTATGTGTCATGAAATTAAAATACTTTCAATCTCTCAGCTATATTGCAAATTCTGGAGCGTCGCATATAAACATAGCGGTGGTTTTACAGTGACCTTAAACATGTGTAAAACATGTAAATATATGTGCACGGACACGTGTATATGCATTTATTCGTTTAATAAAACGTTACGGTCTTTGTTTTCTAGGTGGTCATCATACAGTACGGTAAAATGGCGTTCAGCACAAAAGCTCTTACGTTAGAACAATGGATGTGGTGCCTGTTCTTCGGAATCGGGACGCTATTGTGGGGCCAAGTAGTCACGACTATTCCAACACGGAAGATACCCAAAATTCTCTCGTAAGTGAATATACATATATACATACATATATATATACATATATATATACACTTATATATAAACAGATAATATATATATATATACATATATATATATATATATAAATATATTTATGTATATATACATGCAATATTTTTCTTCCGTACTAACATGTAGAACTAACAAATATTTTATTATAATTAAGAAATCTCTCTTTTCTTCGAATAGATTTTCGTTTTCTTTTCCTTGTTTTTTTTTTCCATTTTTTTTGTCCTCTTTTACGAACAACAGGAGATACATATATAAAATGTATTAATATCTATACATATTTTTATGCGAGATCGAATTTCGATCGATCAATTGATACGTGTGAAAACAATCGTCGATCGACGACAATGTCTTTTTTAATTTATTTATTCATATATTTTTTTTTTTTTTATCATATCCGACGACGATACGTCTTTAAAATAAGCTAATATTTGCGTTTAGATCGACATTGGAGAGTGAGGGGGCCCTATGCGAGTTTCCATTCGATTTTTCAAGATCAGTTGTACCTTTCTTTTTTTTGTCCGAGACCTTTTGGATTAATCCTTTTCGGTTCTTTTTTTTTCGGATTGTAAAATAAAGACATTTCTGGAGCTTGTACGATCCGAAAAAAAGAAAAATATAATAAGAAATGAAGAGAGGAGAAAGAAAAATGAGAAAAATTAATCTGAAAAAAATCTCGGAAAGAAAAAGGAGAGAGAGAATTGATCAATTTTTTAAATCGTTTAGAAACCTTTGTTGGGGTGTGGGGAGGGCCCTCTCCGCGATGTATATAACCAATCAACTGAACATTTGTAATTCGAATTTTTTTTTCATCCCTTTTTTTTTCTCTTTTTATGGAATGAACATAATCATATACATATATATATATATATATATATATATATATATATATATATATATATATTTATATATATGTATATATACTAATGTGTACACCATCGTTGTTACTTCGATTTTATTCGATACTCGAAAGAGGACAAAACTATGAACAAATTTGGAATAAAGATCTACAGCGATGGATCTTGCTTTTCCCGTAATGTCTCATATAATTATAATGCAGCAACATTTTCTTGTATATAACCGCCATTGATAACAATTGAGTATGTGTGCATATAGAAAGAATATCGTATTGCGTTTTACAGCGGGTGATGTACCTCAAACAAACAAACAAACTAACAAACTAACAAAAAAGAAAAGTAATCAAAAAAAAGGAGAAAACTATCTGTAACAATAACAATCACATCATTGGCAATAGCCATCGGTGATCAGCATTTTTTAATAACGCGTTCGTATTAACATATGTTATTATTATTATTATTATTATTATTATTATTATTATTATTATTATTATTATTCATTCAATCAATCAATCAATCAATCAATCAAGACCATCTTTATCTCTCTCTTTCTCTCTCTCTCTTTCTCTCTATTTATCTCTTAATTTCTTTTTCTTTTTTTTTTTTTAATTTAACCTTACTAACCGAACATTAATAAATAAAATTTATGAGCTTTTTCTTTCCATCTTTTTCTTCTTTATTCCGTACTCTTTTTTTCCTGATTCTTTTTCTTCCCTTTTTGTTTTTCGTTTTCCCCGTTTTCCTTTCATTTATTTGACTCTCCTCGTACTTTACAATTAGTAGTATGCATTTGCATGATCGACTTTGTACTCGCCCATCCGTTGAACGATTTTAATTGACAATCTAATTTAGAGATAAAATGTGTGTCAATGTACTTGTCATCACTCTCTATCCAAACCTCTCCTACCCCCTACGCCCAACCCTCCTCCTCCTCCTCCTCCTCCTCCTCATGCTCTTTACTCCCTCGTTTCTCTCTACTATTTGATAAACCCTCAATACGATATGTAGTGTGTTTTGCTTTTCTTTCTTTCTCTCTCTCTAATTTTTTTTCTCTTTTTAAACTCACGATCGTACTCTCCACACGGCCTGTGTTAATTGTTCTACACGAATTAAAACCTTTCGAAAATAAAACTTGCAGTATCGGTCGTAGAAATATTGGGTATCGTTTTTTGAATTTAATTGATTCACATATATGTATATATATATATTTTTTTCTCTTTTTTCTTGTCTTTCTTTTTTTTTTTTTTTTTTTTTTTAACGGATCCGTGAAAAATTAATTTATAGAAAAAGAAAAAATGAACTTTCGTTGTGGCAGAGATTAAAGATTATAAAATGAACATTTTTTCGCGTTTAATTTTTTATCAAGAATTTATATGTATATATATATATATATATATATATATATATATATATATATATATAAAATTCTTGATAAAAATTGTTAATCATTTTCATATTATTTCTCTTTCATCGCTATTACAACGAAGATCATTTTGTTTAAAATAATTTTTCCAATCCAACGAATAGAAAAGAAACGAAAAAATTCGTAGCACTTGACGGTCTGAGAGAAAAAAAAGAAAAAAAAAAACGAAGAAAAAGAAAGAAGGAAGGGATAAAAGAGAAATATCCAATTAATTAATTAAATTCGAAAAATAGTATCCTAATGATATTTCTAAGATTGAATGTATCGCTTGATCGAGAACGCTTAAAATTTAGTAGAAAAACGCCTTAGTGCTCTGAGATACTTACCTCGAATGTTTCTTTCTTTTTTTTTTTTTTTTTATCTCACGTGTATGATGCGATGCGAAGCTTTCGATCTCGTGAACGATCGAGATCGATATCACGCGAATCCTCTTAGATCTTTTCTCTATTGCACGTAGAAGTGTAGCTAATAAAACATTGCTTTTATTCAATTTTATAGATCCAAAATTCTATAGGGTAGACTCGTAAAATATTAAACAAAAATATAACAATGCTTATATATATATATATATATATATACATATAAATAAATACATCAATTTTATATATATATACATATATACACACACATTAAAATTTATATAAATTATTAGCAATATTAATGGTAACATAGCACAAGAATTATTATTGTTAAGTATGTACGTATATCAGAGCACGTTGGACGTCAAAGTTGATACCGAAAAAGAAAAACAAAAATCTAATATATAATTCTAAATTATAGCAAAGTATATATAATATATACATACATATATTTATTTACATATATATAGATATGTATGTATATATATTTATATATATATATACTACAGATAGACGATATCGTCGAAATGGTTATGTACGGTTATGTACGTGTGCATCATAGTTTCAATATGTAAAGAAAAGAACGAAAAAACAAAACAAAACAAAATTTTTTTTAAACTCGCGAAAAAAGGAAAACAATACTCACGCGAGTTTCACGTAGAGACACAACACAACCCTCCTTTCCCACGAATATACTCCCTCGCTCCCCCCTGTGTGTATTTAAACGATCTTCATTATTAAACTTTTCGCCTCTGTATATTAGTTAGTCATTTGCATGAATTAACAAATAAACAAACAAACGAACAAACAAGAATTAATATACTAACAATTAATAAAATCAAATCTACGTACTTGTTTGTGTATTATCGAGCGACTGGCGAGCATACGATTACACGGTAATCGAAAAAAAGAAAACAAAATCATGCTTCAGCACAATAAGAAACTTTAATCGAATCATATGAGAAATTATCTTCGGCTAATATCGATAACGTAGTCGACGACGAAATCTCGAACATACTTCGATGTTCACCACCTTTTAACAGCTTTATTCCTAACGATATATTAACTAACGAATCGCTCGGAGATAATTAGATGTCTATCTGTGT
>OU964986.1:1253454-1255954 GCA_918808275.2 Dolichovespula sylvestris | reverse complement strand
TATATATATATATATGTATGTATGTATTAAAGTATATTATATATGTATGATTGTGAACGACAGTTTGAACTTTAAAAAAGGAAGCACTATCTTCGGATAATCAATAACAAACACCACCATAGAGCAGCTAGTAGAGAGACCTTTCTTCTTTGTTTCTTTTATATATATATATATATATATATATATATATATATATATATATATATATTTTTTTTTTTTTTTTTTTTTCTTTCCCAGTATGCTAGCACCCCGTTCGAAAAAGAAAAAGAAAAAAACATAAGGAAAAAAAGAACCATAACGCGATAGTACAGCCAACGACAATCACAATCACCACCCCGACACCTCGCTAACAATTTTAATCCCATCTTATTCCATTGATACGTCCCTGACGTGCAAAATAGATCTTTTTTTTGTTTTTTTTTTTTGTTTTTTTTTTTTTCAAATTAATTATTATCAGTATATCGAAACGGATACAGGAAAAGGTAGTACGAGTTTAAATCTATTTAAATATAATATTATTACCACTACTATTATTACTACTACTACTATTACTACTACTACTACTACTACAATTACTACTATTTCTATAATTATTACTATTACTATTACTACTATTATCACTATTATTACTATTATTATTACATGGTGATATTAGATACCAAAGAAAAATAAAATATATATATATGTATGCGAAGCATGAAACTCGATCGTCCTTGTGGCGCTACGGATTCGTATATCATCGAGTCGGATTTTCATACAAAACGAACAAACAAACAAACAAACAAACGAAACGAAGAAAAAAACAGAAAGAAACGAAAAAGAATTTAAAGAAAAAAATATTTAAAAAAACATAAAATAAAATCAGTATATTCCACCTTTCGGTAAACTTCGTTATGGTGTACCCAAGGCGTATGTTTATTATTATTATCGTCATCATCTTCATCTTCATCATAATCATTACTGTTATTATTATTATTATTATTATTATTATTATTATTATTATTATTATTATTATTATTATTATTATCATCATCATTATTATATTATTATTATTATTATTATTATTATTATTATTATTATTATTATTATTATTATTATTATTATTATTATTATTATTATTATTATTACTGTTCCGTCATAACCCTTAAAACGTTTTTATCAAATCCACCAATCACCAAACCCCGATTCACTCTAAACCATCTTTAACTACCCCTTTTTTACCCTCTTCGAAAATATTCGAATTAAAACAGCCTGCGCCAAAAACAGATTTCGTCAACTAAAATATTATTAACTTAGCAATGGTCCACGCAGTCCTCGGCCGGAACATTACTTTTTCTATTTCAATTTTTCTATTTCTATTTCTATCTCTCTCTCTCTCTCTCTCTCTCTCTCTCTCTCTCTCTCTCTCTCTCTCTCTCTCTCTCTCTCTCTCTCTCTCTCTCTCTCTCTCTCTCTCTAATATGTCTTTATTTATATATCTGTAGATCTATCCTTCTCTCTCTCCCTCTCTCTCTCTCTTTTTCTCTCACACTCTCTGTCTTTTTTTGTCTTCGTGTAATTATGATTTATTTATTTTTTTTTCTTCTTTTTTAATTCAAATCGATCGATAGATCCCAATAACTAATTTCTAATCAATCGAAATCCATACGTACATTTTCTTCATCTCTCATTTTACCCCTCATTTATTCGTTATATATATATATATATATATATATATATATATATATATATATATATATACATATACATATACATACATAAATACATGCACATATATTCTCTTTATATTTTTAAGTGTATTTTTATCATAACTTTTAATCGTACTCTCTCTCTCTCTCTCTCTCTCTCTCTCTCTCTCTTTCTCTCTTTATTCTCTCTTTATTTTTTCTTACTACCAACCCTACTACGCCTTTTAACCCCAACCCTCGACTATCTTCGACCACCCTCTCTCTTCTTTCACGATTTTTACGATACAGTATGAAGAAGAAAGAAATATATATATACGCGCACAAAATATTTTCGGAACTTTTTTTATTTTTTTTTTCTAATTTGTATTCTTTCTTTTTTTTTTTTTTTTTTTTTTTTTTTTATTTTTTTTTCTTCGTTGATTGTTTACATCGGCGTTTTGTATGCGAGCCTTCACGAAACTCTCTCACAGAGGAAGTATAAACAAGATAAAAAAAAGAGATACGAAACAAAAAAAGAAACGAAAAAGTGCAGCGACAATTAGATAACGAAGAACCGTAAGAAGGGCGTAGTAAGGAGTAATTATGATGAAAAAAAAAAGAAAAAGACAAAAGTGTAGAAGTAATGATGACGATTGATAGCAAAAAAAAAAATATTAAAGAAAACAGAACAGAACAGAACAGAAACACAAACTAGAAAAAATAATAAAAGAAAAGAATAAACTGTTACAAAAAAAAAAAAAAAAAATAAATCGATCACATTTATTCTCGCTAATCAGCTAATCATTTAAAACTGTATATGTGTGACCTACTTT
>OU964986.1:1163454-1223454 GCA_918808275.2 Dolichovespula sylvestris | reverse complement strand
AACATAAAAAATAAAAAAAAGAGGTAAAAAGAAAAATTATCGAAAAAAGATTTTTCTCTCGTCTCTGAATGAACGAACGAGAAAAGCAAGAAAAAGACAACAAAAAGCAAATTGAAGGAGGAATTGGAAAAAAAAAAATATTTGAAAGCGACATAATAATAGAAGAATTAAAAGAACAAAGGAAAGGGAATCTATGGAAGATATTATTATGGTGATGATACTGTATAATATCACAGGGAAAAGCGAGAGATATTCTTTTGTTTAACTAATGAATTTTCTTTACAGAATTCGTTGCACTGTTAATTAGCTGTTGAAAGACAAGCTATATGATGATGATGATGATGATGATGCATGTGCTGCAGCAGCTCGAAATTTGTTATTTACACACGCTATATGTTATTCATCTGTTTATAAATACATATATATATATATATATATATATATATATATATATATGTATGTATATATGTATATATGTATATGTATATATATATATATATATATATCACCTGGCTGTTTGTTATGTGCATCAATTTTGTGCTAAATATATGTATATGTTTATTGTGTCTCTATATATACATATATATTTATAAATCTTTATATATAAAATATATATATATATATATATATATATATATATATATATATATATATATATATATGTGTGTGTGTCTTTTTAATTATCAAAACAGTTACACGCAGACACACGCATATGCACCCGTCGCCGGCGAAATATTTTTTTTTTTAAGAAAAAGCTAACAAAAGCAATGTAAAAGGAAAAAAGGAGAAACCACGAGGGCGCCGATTTTTCACGCTGATTTTCATGCTAATGTTTTTATTTTTTTTTTTTTTTTTTTTTGCAAACGCTGCCTATCTCGATTTTATATCAATATCTTCGAACGATCTTTGCACGATTATCGATCGAGCGTTTTTGAATTAACGTATATCGTAGTGTCTCTCTCGATCCTTCTCTCTAACAATTTTCTAATTATAATTGTTATTATTATTATTATTATTATTATTATTATTATTATTATTATTATTATTATAATTTTCGTACTTTTTCGTTTATAGAATTTCTTCTCTTCACTTATCCTAATTTTTTTTGCACGGATCTATTTTAGATATGTATATATACATATTTTTGTTTTCGTTTAAACAAATTTTACCTTTTCTAGCGTAGATCTTGTTAAGTTCAAATAATTCCACCTTCTCTTCCCAATTAACCCTAATTCGATGATATACCGAATTATTTTCTTTTTTTCCTATGAAAATAACGCGTAAGAGGAGAAAAATTATTTATTAATTATCGTACTCAATTTGAGTGCGTATATTAATAATAATAATAATTATTATTATTATAATTATAATTATAATGATAATCTTAAAGAATCAAAATATACACGAGTGAAAGGTAATAATCACTCGGAGAACAGTAATATCATATTTTGCAAAATAAAAGATATACATGCATAGATTAATATATCGATCAATATAAATTAACAATGTTCTAGGTATATAATAAGTAATTTAATTTCTTTCATTCTTTTCTTTCTTTTTATTTTATATTATTTTTTTGTTAATCAAATAATTGATTTAACGATTAACGAAATAGTACATTCTCGTAGTAATTATAATTATTGTTATTATTATTACTATAATATCGAGTAAGAGTATATGTGCATACACACATACAGGGTGGAGCAAAAGAGGTAAGGCCCAGAAATTTTTCCTAATTTAAAAAAAGAAAAAAATAACAACAAAATATGTTTTTTTTTCTCTTTTTCTCTTTCGCATTCATTTCTTTTTGAATCGTCCAATTCAAGTTTTATAGGATGAAACAAAGGATGTGATTATAAGTTTCAGAGGTGAATGTTTAAAAATTAATCACACTTTTTCGAGACTTTCTTTTTTAGGTTTTTAAATATTCCAATACTACTACTATCAGTATTATACTAATATTTGTATAAAGCGGATTAGGCTATTATCATTATCCTTATCAACGTTATCGTGTACATATATATATATATATATATATATATATATATATATATATATATTCTATATGTTATATTCTATACGTTTTGCAATTTGAAAAATAGAAAACAAAACAAAACAAACGAAGAAAAGCAAACAAAAATAAGCATAAAAAATCTCGAGAAAGTAATTTATATATATATATTATACACCCAGAAACTCATAATCACTATTATATGAATACATCTATAAAATTGCTGTTAACTAGCCTTTTATTTTCTTTTTCCAATCCTTCCTAATCTCGGCCAAAATAATTTGCAAATTTTTATTTCGATAAAGATTACGATTTTCCTAGTCTTGATTTTTTTTTCTTTGTTTACCCATTTTTTTTATATATAGATATATAATATCATTGGTCGAGGTTAAGGAAAACTTTAAGGCAAATGGCATTGTTACATACACTTTTTCTTTAGCTAAGCACATTAATAATCTTTCTAAATATTAATCGATTTTCTTTAGCAATTTTTCATTTATTTATATTATCTTTCTCTTTCTACGCTTTTTTCTATCCTTCCGTCTCTTTCTCTTTTTATCTTCTCTCTCTCTCTCTCTCTTTTTCTATCCTTCCGTCTCTTTCTCTTTTTATCTTCTCTCTCTTTCTCCCTGTCTCTCTCTCTCTCTCTCTCTCTCTCTCTCTCTCTCTCTCTCATTTTCTATCCTTTCGTCTCTTTCTCTTTTTATCTTCTCTCTCTTTCTCCCTGTCTCTCTCTCTCTCTCTCTCTCTCTTTCCTTCTTTTTCTCTCTCTCTCTCTCTCCCTCTCTCTGTCTAACCTTTACCCATACATACGTACATACATTCCCCTATATTGTACCCTTTCGAGGAGAAGGCTAACTAACATAGTTACGAAGAGAACGGAAGACGAATTTTCTTTTTATTTTTTCTTAATTCAAAATTATCATCATCATCATCATCATAATTATTATTATTATTATTATTATTATTATTATTATTATTATTATTATTATTACTATTACTATTACTATTAATTACTGTCATGTATAATTTAAATATTTCGTTAGGTTTTAATCCGTTCCTCGTTAAAATGTCATTCAAGCGACATTTTAATTTTTTTTTCTTTTCTTCTTTATACTCGCGCGGAATTTGATTTTGAATTTGTATCAAGTATTACTTAACTAATTAAAAAAAAAAAAAAAAAAAAAAAAAAAAAAAAAAAAAAAAAAAAAAAAAAAAAAAAAAAAAAAAAAACAGAAGAGAGAGAGAAGTATAAAATGATCGATAAATTTTGTTTTGATCGTCGAACAAATTCTCTCCATGTAACCCCATGTTATGAATTTTATCAAATTTGAAAATTAATCATAACTCATTGCGTTCGATGTGTGTTTAATATGACTGAGGAGAAAATGGATGAGTAATTTTTTTTTTTCTTTTTCATGAACGAATAAGAGAGAAAAGAACGAAATGGGGTTATAGAGAATTGGCGAGTACGTTTCCGATGAGAAAAGGAAAAAAGAAAGGAAAAACAAAAAATAAAAAATTAATCACAGTAAAGAACGCGGACTATCGATAAAGCGAAAATCGTTCGGTCGGCCCCGTCGGTGTGCATGTGGTGTCTTGCGATATTGTAACAAAAACACACCCGTCGACGTCACAATTTTTTTTCCCTTACTTTTCTCGACGATATTATATAATTAAGAGAGAAAAGGAAAAGAAAATGTTTATATGTATATATATAGATATTAAAAATACATATGTATATATGTACATCGACGTCGACAATATCGAGCTTGTGCCTAATATTGCTTTGCTGCGCAGGGTGACGAAGCCTTGCTAGTTTTGCAATATCTTGTGGCCGCTGCTTTCTGTTTTGTTTACATATAAATAATACGTATATATATACATATATTTCACATACACAAATGCATATACATATGTGCGTGTGTGTATATGTAATATATACGACCAACATCAAAATATTATTTCGGAAATCGATTCTGAAAATTATCATAATTCCTAACGATTAAATACGATCGGATCTTCTTCTCGATCTTATTACACGTAAACACAAAAAAAGATTCGTCCTATCTTATTACAATCTCATTATTATCATTGTTATTACTTCTTTTCGAATAAAAAAAAAAAAAAAAGAAAAGATTATCTCTTCGACGCTTGAAAAAAAGAAAAAAAAAGAAAGATCGACCTTTCCGACTTAATCGTTAGGAATGAGTATATTATAATTTTCGTGAAGGAAGAAGAGAACGCAACAAAAAAAGAGAAAAAAAAAAGGAAGAAACAAGATCGATCTCCGAAAGTTTCGCGTGAAATGATCGATGAGAAAAAAGAAGGAGGTATAAAAAAAAAAAAAAGAAAAGTAAAACGAAGGGGAAAAAAGAAAATATTGAAAAAAGGGAGGAGGAGGAGGAGGAGGAGGAGGATGAGGGGGGAGGGGCGGGGAAGGGGGAAAAGAAAAAGAAAACGGCGAACGATCTTAATGCATGTGTGACAAAAAAGATTTCCGTTGCAGATCCGCGTAGTGAACGCATTTCGGCAGGGCCTAGACGCGCGCTACGGCGAGCATAGCAGCAGCACATTGGCAGAGGTATTGAGAAAGCAGTCGCCCTTCAGTAAGCGGTTATCACAGACGAGCAGTATCGAGTACGCGGACAACATACCGGACGAGTTGACTATACCGGAGATCGACGTTGAAAGATTATCGAGTCATAGTCATACCGAGACAGCTGTTTAGAATTAAAACCACTACCACTCTCTGCCATCACAACCCACCACCCACCATCCACCACCACTACCACCACCGCAAACACCACCACCAACAACAACAAAAACAACAAAATCCGACAAAAACAAAAGGGCCCGTCGTCGTCGATCGATCGATCGATCGATCGATCGATCGATCATCGGATATCGTCGCATCGTCAAATCGGATCAAGGATTCGCTGTTTTTCACGAGAAGAATGACAAGGGAGAAAACGAGAGAGAGAGAGAGAGAGAGAGAGAGATAGAGATAGACATCGAAAGAGAGAGAGAGAGAGAGAGAGAGAGAGAGAGAGAGAAGAGAAGAGAAACGAAAAGGAAAAAAAAAAGAGGAAAAAAGAACGTCTCAAATCTTAATCTCCTCCTCTTTTCAAACTCTTCGGAACTCTTCTACTCGTTATAATCGATGATCGTTGAAACATTTCAACGAAGAAACGAACTTTCGAACGTTTCACCCTTCGATGCGCAATCAACCAACCGATCCCCTTAATCCGTTTAACCCTTAGCCCCTCACCCAGCTAAAAAATAAAAATAGCCCCTCCCCCGAGCAGGCGATTCCTCGAGAGCTCGCTCGCGTCTTCTTGTTTATTGCTTAGTGATTTGGAGGGGGGTTGGAGGGGGAGGAAAGACTACGAGTGGGGTGGGTTAAGAGGTGATTAAGAAAGGTGGTTAGGTCGACGAAGAGAGAAGGATGAAGGGGAGGATGAGGATGAGGAGGAGGAGTTGAAGGATGAGGAAGAAGAAGAAGAGGTGAAGGAGGGAGGAGAAAGAGATAGATAAAGAGGAGGAAGACAAGGAGGTGGGGGGTGGTATGGATAATTTCCGAATGTTGCGAACGGTACCACCATCCATCCCTCCATCCACCCACCCACCCCTCGCCCCTTTTAACCATCCTCCGGGTGGACGACGATGATCTTCCGAATCTGGTTTTCAAATTGTCTCTGATTATACGTACATACATACATACATTCGTATATATACATATGCATATATGTATAATAAAAAAAAAATATATATATATATATAGATATGTATGTATGTATGTATATATATATATATATTCGTCCTTGCGGTCGTAAGCTGATCCGTACGGAGAAACACCAATTATAATATTACCGAAGCAACGCACCACTGCCTCCGTTATGTCAGTTCTTGCGTTTCGATCGTCGTCTCATCGCAACCACCAACATCATTACCACTACTATCACAAGAACAAGAACAAGAACGAGAACAAGAAGAACAACAACTACTTTATTGCCATCGTCGTCGTCGTCGTCGTCGTCGTTGCTGCCGCCTCCGCTGCTGCTGCCGCCGCCGCCGCCGCCATCGCTGCAATAATTGCCATCGTACGCCAATTAATTGTTACGCAGCTCTCCGATTCGTCCTCCTTAATCGTCGTATCGTTGTTGTTTCGATATTCTTCTTCTTCTTCTTATTCTTCTAATCTTCTAATCTTCTAATCTTCTTCTACTTCTACTTTTCCTAATCTTATGTATTATTCTTATTTATGTATTATTATTATTATTATTATTATTATTATTATTATTATTATTATTTGTTTAGATTGTTATTGATTTATATAATATCGAGTATATTGTACGTTCTCGACGCACCGCTTTTTCGAAAACGAAATGTGTGAGATTTATATGTAGAGACGAAAAGATTAGAAAGATAGATCGATAGATAGATAGATAGAGAAAAAGGGAGAAAGAAAGAGAGATGAATTCAGAGAAAGAGAGAGAGAGAGAGAGAGAGAGAGAGGGGGGGGAAGGAGGATAGAGATGGATGAAAATACATTTATATCTTCTTTTTATTTCATTAATTATAATTATTTGTAAATTAAAATTAATATTTTCATTTTTACGTGCACGCACATATAATGCTATCTCTCTCTCTCTCTCTCTCTCTCTCTCTCTCTCTCTCTCTCTCGCGCGCGCTCTCTCTCATTACAAACTCTTCCCATTCATCTCTCTCTCTCTCTATTTATCTCTATCTTTATTTCTCTTTCTCTCTTATCTCGATCGACTTAAAAATGATCTAGTCACTAGTTCGTATTTTCAAGGAACATACTATTGCACTGAGGGTGCCTTAAACGTGAAGTTTAAACAATGTGTTGTTTCAGGCATAAAAATACATATATACAAATGTACACTCGTAAACACGTGTACATATATACTCGTATATACATGCATACATACTTGCATATATATATGTATATACTCGCATCAAACACACCTGCATACATATGTACAATGCATATATACATACATAAAAATGCGAGAGAGGACACTCGGAAGGAGTGATCACGCGTGATGATCGATTATTCTTCTTCCACTGTTACTTCTCCTTCTTCTTCTTCTTCTTCTTCTTCTTCTTCTACTACTTCTTCTTCTACTACTTCTTTTTCTTCTTATATTTCGAATGTTTCTACTATAAAATAGTTACTATTGTTATTATTACTATCAGTAGTATACCATTGTTACTATTAGCTTACTTACTCTATTAGTACTACTATTACTATTACTATTACTATTACTATTACTATTTCTTCTTCATCTTCTCATCCTTTTCTTCTTCTTCTTCTTCTTCTTCTTCTTTATCTTCATCTTCATCTTCTTTTTCCTCTTTCTTGGTTCATCGCAGATCGCCATTATTGCGATTAGATCGGTAAGACGTACTCGGATTTT
Organism: Dolichovespula sylvestris; assembly: GCA_918808275.2. NCBI lineage: Eukaryota > Metazoa > Arthropoda > Insecta > Hymenoptera > Vespidae > Dolichovespula > Dolichovespula sylvestris. The sequence goes on along the minus strand of OU964986.1, from coordinate 1,215,999 downwards.
TTTCACCTTTTTTTTTTTCAATCGTGCATGTTTATTAACCCTCTATAATATTTATAATTTTTGATTGCGTTTATAACAAAAAAAATTTTAACTACGACACAATGTCAATGTTATATAGTAGTATTCGTTGTACTAGTATCATTGTACTTAAAGGAAAAAAAAAACGAAAAAAAAGACAAAAAAAGAAAAAAAACAAAAGAAAAGGGCGAGAAAAAAAATATGAAAAAAAAAAAGTTATGAAAAAGATCGGATGCAAAATTGAATTTAATGTAACAATAACGTGATGATATTATTTATGTCAGTATGATTATACTATGCTAAGTCTAAATTATATTTTAAAAAATGTGAAAAGATTCGTTTGAAAATTAAAATTATTAACGTAATGATAATAATAATAATATTATTATTAATAATAATAATAACAACAAAATATTTTACTTATACTAGTATAATTATACTATACTTAAGTATAGATTATACATTAAAAACAAAATGAAAACAAGTTTCTAAACGAACAGGAAATTGAAAAATAACAGTAATAACACGATCACACACACACACACACACACACACACATGTTAGTATAATTATACCATACTAAGTATTAATTGTATTTCGAAATTATGACAAAAAATTCAGATTCCCAATGAAAATAACATAAAAATAAAACAACGTAACTACTTATATTGTTATAGTATAATTATATTATAATAAGTATAACAAAAAAAAAATAATCCATTCTATAGAAAAAGAAACAAAATAAAAATAAGAAACAATGAAAAACGAAATAAATAACAAACAAGAAATTACTTATATTAGTGTAATTATACTATACTAAATACAAAAATTATACATACTACGGAAAATATGAAAAATTATAAATATGAATGAACAATAAATTTTCTGACGACAAAATGATAAATAATTTTAAAGATTACACGACGTTATAGAGGGTTAACGATATATACATATATATTAATATAAATATATATATATATATATATATATATATATATATATATATATAAATCTGAACTACATTAAAAAACTGATTAACCGGAAGAGAAAAAGCGACGCCCGGAAGTGTTTGTAATTTCGTTTGGGAAAAAATTCCAATTATTTTGACACACACAAACACGTATATATATATATATATTTTTTTTTTTTCATTCATTTCATTACTTTTTCTTCTATATTTATTTATTTATTTATTTAATTATTTATTTATTTATTTATTTATTTATACATATATAATTACGACGTTAACATACTTTGGATCTAGTTTTACTTATAATATCGGATAAACAACTATTAATTTCCATTTTTGGAACGTCATTCCTGAAGAAACTGGCACGATGACCAATACTTAATTAAAACGCGAGTAAACAAAAATTTAATAAAAACAAAAATATAATAAAAAATGAGAGAGAGAGAGAGAGATAGAGAGAGGAGAGAGTCAAAATGACTTAACAAAAAAGAAATACTCGCAGAATGTAATAATAACGCGTGTTACGATCGTTATAACGGGTGTCCACGAAGTTTCCATAAAGTCCGGCGGTCATATTTTATAAATCGATCGTCGATATTTAATTCAACAATTCATTTCATTCATTGATTCGATCGAACTAGATAATAAAATACTCTTATATTTCGAGTCGTCCGACTAAAAAAGAAGAAAAATAATAATCAAAAAGTAAATAAAAAAGAACGAACAAAATAAACAAGTATCGCGTACGAATATTATTATTATCATTACCGTTATTATCACGATTATATTATTTAAAAAAATCCAAAGGGCACGAGCACGCGCGCGCGTACGTAGGTATATTTCTCTTAGGCCTCGAAAAGTTGAAATTTAGAAATTAGATGTTATTTGTTTCCTTTTTTGTTTGGAAAAAAAGAATGAGAGAGGGAAAGAGAGAGCAAGAAATAAACAACAAAGAACTGATAAAAATAAAAAATGGAGGGCTCGAGAGGCCTATATTAAAAACTGCACCTTATTCTAGTCTTAAGCACTCTGTATGCGTTACACTGCCAAACGATAAAGACACGCGCTCTTGTTATTATATGTATATATATATATATATATATATATATATATATATATATATATATATATATATACATACTTACATACATACATACATACATACATACATACATACATACATACATACATACATACATACATACATACATACATACATACATACATACATACATACATACATACATACATACATACATACATACATACATACATACATACATACATACATACATACATACATACATACATACATACATACATACATACATACATACATACATACATACATACATACATACATACATACATACATACATACATACATACATACATACATACATACATACATACATACATACATGCATGCATGCATACATACATACATACATACATGCATACATACATACATACATACATACATATAATACATATATATATATATATATAAACTTATATGTGTATATATATATGCATATATATATATATATATGTATATAAATTTATATGTGTATATATTTATGCATATATATATTTATATATATATATATATATATATATATATATATATAAACTTATATGTGTATATATATATATATATGCATATATATATATATATATATATATGCATATATATATATATATATATATATATATATATATATAAACTTACATGTGTATATATTTATGCATATATATATATATATATATATATATATATATATGTAAGTTCTATTTACGTTTTTAACGCGCACACGACGACGTTTACATTAAATTACGTGCCGTTGTCAAGGGTCGTCGTGCCTCTCTCGATTTTTGTGAAATTTCTTCTTTTTTTTTTTTTTTATTCATCTCATACTTCACTTATATACATACGTACCTAAATATATAAAAAAAAAAATAGGAAAACATATTTGCAAAAAAGTGTCACGTGCAACGATCGTCGCTCGTTTCATTGATCAATCGATCGTATATCTCGATTGTCTCACGACTAAACAAAATAACATAATATTTTTGTCTTTTATTTTTTTCTTTATTCTTTTAATTTCGTCATTTATCCTTTCTTTCCTTTTTTATTCTTTTTCTTTTTTTACCTCCACTATCTTTTTGGATATTTTTATTTCGATATTGTTAATAATTAAAAAACGAAAACTTTGACGAAGTTTAATGAACCCTCTATAACTAAATCTTTTTTTTATTGTATTTTTCCTTTTTTTTTTTTTTTGATAAGTTGTACCAGTATATAATTATATTATATACTGAATGATTGTTTATAACATTCTAATCTGAATAATATTACAAACTTTTCGGATCACATAGGCATTGTGAAATTTATATTATATTGTATAATATAATATATTAGTATATATACATATATATATATATATATATATATATATATATATATGTATGTATGTATGTATGGTATAATTCAATAAGTCACATACTTGATATAGTATAATTATATATTAGTATGAATAATGCTGGTATTAAAATATATTATTAACGATATTGCAAAAAAAGATGTACTAGTGCCGAATTACAAGGAAAAAAAAAAATATATATATATATATATATATTAGTACAATATTTCATACTAATATAATTATATTATACTGAGTATAGATAATATTAATAATCACGCTATTACGAAATAAAAGTATATAACTTTGTATGGTATAATATTATACTGGTATAATAAAAAAAAAAGTATAAATCATAACTCGGAAAAATAAATCGCGAAATAAATTCGGGCATTAACACGTTGACTGCCATGGGGGTCACCGGTGACCGGCGACGCAACAAATAATAAAAGAACATAATTAAAGTAAATATGGATACTGAGAAATTTTTCAATAATACCATTGTTACAACAATGATTAAATAACTATAATAATTTTTTTTTGTATTATAATGATTTTATAACACTTCATTTGCTGCAAATTGTATTTCAATATAATATGCATCGCATAATTAAAAATTCACGTTGGCTCATTGGGCAGACCATGGAAAATGCGCCTGGCAGTCAACGTGTTAATTAAAAATTACAATTTTCTATCGGGTAAAGAGAAACTGACGAACAGATTCAACTTATACGTCACGTTATGGAGGGTTAATAAAAAAAAAAAATAAGAAAAATAAAAAAAATAAAAAAAAAATAAAAAAAGACAAAACAAAAAACACATTCGATAAAAATATTCAACGACAATTAAAAAAGAAAAGGAAGAAAAGGAGAATAGTATCGGTCGAGGAATTAAAGTCGATGGTTACGTAAAAAAAAAAAGCAAACTCGAGGATCGCGAATTTAATTAAATTCGTTAAATAATTAATTGACGTCATCGATCACGACAGATCACGATAGATCATCAATCGATATGTTCGGATGGTTAAGTAAAAAAAGAAAAAAAAGAAGAACAAAGAGGAAGAAAAATCGTGAATAGAATTTAATTAAATTTATTATATTAATTAATTAATGTCAAGATCACGATATGTATAACTATCGATCGATCGATCAATCGATGGATAGATCGATACGTTTCATAGATCAGATCCTCGTTCATTGGTTTTCCTACTCTCTCTTAACGCTTTTTATCGGATACGTCTTTCCAACGTATCGTTGGTATTCGATCTCGCGGTCTTTCGCATATATTACTACTACTATTACTACTATTACTACTATTAAATAGTACTACTACTACTATTACTACTACTACTACTACTGCATAGTACTAATACTACTACTACTGTTACTACTACTATTATTACTATTATACTATTATAGCTTTACCTGAAAGCGGTGCGATACTTGAACGTCGGTATTCGATCGAATTTAATGATTAGGATCGTTGAAAGGGATTATTATAGTTGCTCCTATAAAAAGAAAAAATAAAAAAAAAAAAGAAACGTTGCCGACATTTTACATATAATATACACATATATATTTTTCATTTCGATCGTAAGCGTATTTATGTGAAAACGAGCAACAAATTTATTATTAATTCTCTTCTCTCTCTCTCTCTCTCTCTCTCCCTCTCTCTCTCTCTCTCTCTCTCTCTCTTTCTCTTTCTCTCTCTCTATCTCTCTCTCTTTCTATGATTTCTCGCTTCGCAATCCGAGAAATATCTAACGAATTATTCTAAATTCCTTGCTCGACATTTCACAATTCATACGTTGTCTCCTATGAGAGTGTAAGCAATAAAAAGAATTAACGAGAACGAAAGTTAGAAAAAAAAAGAAAAAAGAAAAGTGACGAGGAAGGAAAAAGGAAAGGGGAAAAAGAAAACGAGAGAAAGAAAAAAATATTAAAGAGTAAATAATAATAGTTGGCACAGTTCGATCAAAAAATGGCCGAGCGAAGAGAAAGATTTCGTTGTCTCGACGAAGGTACATAATTTATATACATACCATACATTATATATATATATATATATATATATATATATATATATATATATGCGTGTGTGTGTGCATATGATATGCATTATATATATATATATATATATTTGTTGTTCTTCTTTCTTTTTCTATTGATTAGAATTAAATTAGATTGAATTAAAACAAATTAATACCGAATTAAATTAAATCTTTCTTCTTCTTTATTTTCTGCGTTCGGGCCAATGCAAAAAATGAGAGAAAGAAAAAAAAAGAAGGAAAGAAAAAAAATATAATAAGAAAAAAAAAAGCAGGTAATAATAATAATATCGTAGAAAAGTTGTGTGCGCGTGTGTGATCTTTTCGTTTTCGTTTCCGTTTTGTGTTACGTCGACGAAAACGGACACGTTTATAAGAATGCAATAATTCATTAATTATTTAATTTAATGAATAAATTATTGATTAATTAACGATTATTATTATCATTATTATTGTTATCTTTGTTATTATTATTATTATTATTATTATTATTATTATTATTATTATTATTATTATGATTATTATTATTATTATTATTATTATTATTATTATTATTATTATTATTATGCGGATTATTACCGAATTATAATTATATTTTACATACGTAACTAATATTCATATATATATATATATATATATATATACACTCCTGTTTAGAAATTCGTTATTTATTTTAGATAATTCGAAAGAATACGACAGTTAATTACAATATAAGATACAAATTACAACAATACTTGTAACGTTAATCCGACATTTCCGTATATGATGTATTGTGATCATGATCCTCTTTCAACTATCATAATCATTGATTATCATTATTGGTCATTGATCGTCATGCATCATACATCATGCATTATCATCATCATCATCATCATCATCATCATCATTATTGATCGATCGTTATTATTACAACTATTATAACTAAATGAATGAATTAATGAATTAATGAATTAATTAATTCATCGTAACTCATCGTCGTACAATAATCATCGAAAATAATTTGTCGATTAGAATCACCGTCCCGATTAGTATAATATAGCCGAGCCGTCAGAATGATTTTTTTATTGGCATGCGACTTTTAGGTACGTTCATGCGTACCTTCTTACGAGATACGCTTGCATCATTTGGTATCGCGAAGAGCGCGACAAAGATATAGAGAAAAGAAAAAAGAAAAAAGGACCAAAAAAAAAAAAGAAAAAACCAAAAATGAAAAAATGAAAAAAAAAACACACACACACATATTCAACAATCATTACTACAAAGGATTTATGTCGACGTCGATAAGAACAACGGTGCATATATATATGGAAGTTCGCATATAATCGAAATGGATTATTGTTCGTAACAGATAAAGAAAGAAAAAAAAAAGGAAAGAAAACTTATTCTCTTCTTTTTTCTCTTTGTTTTCTCCTTTTTTTTCCTTCGATACCGACGAAATCAAAAAAAAAAAAAAAGAAAGGAGAAGTAATAAAAAAGACCGAAACCGAACTGAGGACATAAATAAATAATAAATAAAGAGATGAATAAAATAATTACATTTAATTAATCGATCAATCAATCAATCAATCGATCGATAAATAAATAAATAAAAACAAAATGGAGGACGCTGCATTTCTTCGATCGTACGAGACAACAGGAAAGTTCATCACTGCGATTGGGACCAAATCTCGATCATCGTAATAAACACGCGAACACATAAAATGAAAATAATTAGCATGGAGGAGATAAAGCAAGAACAAAAAAAAGAACAAAATAATAACAAAACAAAAAAAAAAGAAAGCAAGAAGAGAGAGAGAGAGAGTGAAAGAGAGAGAAAGAAAAAGAGAGAGAGAGAGCAAGAGAACACAAGTAATAAAGCATGCTTCTTTTCATCTTATTATTATTGTTATTATTAACATTGTTTATTAATTCGATCGTTCGAACTTAACTATCTTTAAGTTCCTTCCAAATAAATAAACAAATAAATAAATAAATAAATACTAAGTACGTCCGAGTCGATCCTGAAATCGATCCTTGAGATTGATCGATCTCTACGATCTATGGCAAGAGAGATAGAGATGATAGATAAATGAATAAATATATAATAAATGAATGAATAAAGAAATATATAAATGAATGAGTAAATAAGAGGAAAACGAACGAAAAAAGAAAAAGAGAAAAAAATGAGGATGATAAACCGAAAATAAAAGTAAAAAGAAAATGACGGAAGGCGGGGCGAAGCTATAGAAAGTCGTTATTTTTCTCGCTCGGAAATTTTCGACGGCTCGCGTTAGCGCGATCTTATCGTTCGCGTTCTACGTCTATGTACTTGCATAAGAGAATAATAAAAAAGAAAAAAAAAAGAAACAAGAAGAGAAAAGAGAAGAAAAAAAAACATGAATATACAAAATATGCATGTGCATATACTTATAGAGCCAGGGACATTTATTCCGCAAGAGAGTCCACGTATCGAGACAACGCGGTCGTCGATTCCGACTGGTTATACGTTATACACATAATATATAATATACATGTGTCTGTATATATATATATACATATATATATGTATGTATATACATTATATATATATATATATATATATATATATATATATATATATATATATATACGTATATTTATCGAAGTTAAAGATATGAAAAATTTTAGTAACGTTGGAACAATGCTTCGTATATATTGCAAGAGCAAACGAAATAATAATAATAATAATAAATAATAAATAATAAATAATAATAATAATAATTAATAGTAGTAATAATAATAATAATAATAATAATAATAATAATAATAATAATAATGGTAATAATAATAAGAATAATAATTATAATTAATAATAATACTTAAGAGAATGAAAATATGGCAAAGAAAAGAGGAAAAGAAGGGGAAATAGAGAGATGAAATGTGACGGCTAATAATATAGTAAGACGATTGTATTTCGTACGTATATTTGTGTGCGTATAAATAATATCGTATATCGGCGAGATATACACATGCATAAATATGTGTATATACCTATAAGTGAAAAAAGAAAAAAAGAAAGATAACGAAAAAAAAGAAGAAAAATAGAAAAGAAAAGAACAAACAAATAGAGAACGTTAATTAATTGATCGAATTAATTAATGAAAAAAAATTTTCACGTTCTTCGAAGAGAGAAAAGAAATAGAATTCTTGTCTAGTGATTGTGTGTCGACGTTGCGTTAAGAAAAAAAATGCAGAAATAAATAAATAAATAAATAAATAAATAGATAAAAAGAAACGATGAAGGACGATCATCTTCGCTTGTGGGAAAACTTAATTAATTAATTAAAACAGAAAATAACAAAAAGAAAGAAGTAAAAGAAACTAAGAAATAAGTTAATAAATGAATGAACGAATGAATGGACGAATAAATGAATGAATGAATAAGTGAATAAAATAAAATTAAATAAAATGAAATGAAATGAAATGAAATGAAATGAAATGAAATGAAATGAAATGAAATGCAATGAAATGAAATGAAATGAAATGAAATGAAACGAAATGAAATAAGATAAAGGATGCGTCAATGGTGCTAGATTTCTCCGGTTGATCGATTTCAAATCGATTTAGTGCTAACAGATCGATTATACGTGTGTTAGGCTTCGCAATCCTCTCGTCCGATTATTATAGATCATCCTGATCTATATAGATCGATAAGATGATTCGATTCTTATGTACAGGCGTAAAAAAGAAAAAAAAAATAACAATTCTATCTTTTATCAGAACAATACCTCTCCTCCCTCTCTCCCGCCCACCTCTCCTACCCCATTTGACTTATCTATACTATTATATCGTTCCTATTTATATCTATACGCGCTTTGAGATTATCAATAGTACAATTTTTGTGTCAATTTCTGTCAGGGAAGTACTTATTTATTTATTTATTTATTTATTTATTTTATTTTATTTTCTTTTTCGTTTCTCTTTTCTTAATCCTCTATAAGCCAATCCTTTGACCGTTTTAAAATTAAAATAAAACGATTATAACTGCATTATTATTCTAAGTATAGTTTTTGATTACGAAACGAACGATTAATTTTTTAACGGACAAATAAAACAAAATAAAAAAAAAGAAATAAACCAAAAAAAAAAAATATATATATATATATATATATATATATATATGAGACTCGAGATTTACACGGCATTATGGAGGGTCAAATAATACTTTATTATTTCAAAAAATTAATACCAGTCGAACACTGAAATTAAAATAATTTCCACAACACGAATTAAATATTCTTTTTTTGTCTTTTCTTTAATTTTTATTTAATTTCGAGAAAAAAGAAAATAAAAATAAAGAAACATTTTTCAAACGCCTCGACTGCCGCTCGTATCCACTTCGATGTCCATTCGAAATATATAGTCATCCCATTTACTCTAATAATAATAATAATAATAATAATAATAATAATAAAAAAAAAAAAATAATAATAATAATAATAATGATAATAATAAAATCGTCATAAAAAAGCAGGCTGATTTCTCGTCGATATCATTTAATTACTTAAATGGCTACATGAATGTGACGGATTAAAACATCCTCATTCCTACCCCCGCCCCTACCTTCTCCCCCTTTTTGATTAATTATCGACGATGAAAAACTTCTAACGCATTCACATTAAACTCTTCTTACATTTTCCTACATATATAAATACAAATATATACATATATATATATATATATATATATATATATATATATGTATTACACACACAAATAGATATATATACGTACATATGTATCATACACGTATACTTATATACATAGATATATATACTCGTTCCTCGTGAAAAAAGAGCGGAGTGGGAGAGCCAATAGAAAAGAAAATAAAATAAATTTAAAAAAAAAAAGTGTAAGGCAACCAAAAAAAAGTTACAAGTTATTAACTAAAACGATTGGAGGAAACGCGTTAGACGCGTTAGACAAGTTAGATGCGATTACACGAACAAAGAGAGAAAGGGAGAGAGAGAGAGAGAGAGAGAGAGAGAGAGAGAGAGAGAAGGCGTGTGTTAATTGTAGTTAAAAAGAGAGAAAAAATAAATGAATAAACAAAATAAAGAAAAGAAAAATATGTTGTATATACCGAAGTATATACTGAAGTATATATATGTGTATATATATATATATATATATATATATATATATATATATACCGAATAAAAACACGAATGTTCAGCGTATACATACCTATGTAATAATAATATAATATTAATATTAAAGTAATAATAATAATAATAATAATCGCGCGAGCTAGAATTATATAATTCGTTGGTGATTAATTGAAAATAAAAAAATAAAAAAAGAGAGAGGAAGAGAGAGACAGTTGCAGAGTGAGAGAGAGAGAGAGAGAGAGAGAGAGAGAGAGAGAAAGAGAGAGAAAAAAAATGTTGCTTTCGACGTTAAAGTCATGATAATTTTGATGAAAAAAAAAAAACATAAATAAATAAATAAATAAATAAAATAAAATTAACTAAAATGAAATAAAATAAGATCGAACTTTGCGATATGCTCTTGTATATATATATAAAAAATACACACACACACATACACTAAAAACACACATACGTACATATATATATATATACATATATATTTATTTGTTAATATTTTAATATATATGTATATGTATAGCGATCGACTATATATATATATATATATATATATATATATATATATATTATAATGCCATTCGAATTACGAAACTCGCTATCGTAAATACAACACACACACGTAGGTTTAACGAAAAGGGTAGTGTTAATTCGTTCAAACAAAAAAAAATTATATATATATATAAATAAATAAATAAATAAATAAATAAATAAATAATTAAATAAATGAATAAATGAATGAATGAATGAATAAATACAATTATATAAGAGTTACAAAAAGTGTTGGATAACGTTTCGCTTATCTCGTTGTTTCTTTCAAACTTATGTACATACATGGGAAAAGAGAAAAGATGAAAAAAAAAAAAAAAGAAGAAACCGAAAAAAAGTGAAAAAACAAAACAAACACACTCCTCGTCGCATCTCTCGCGTGTTTATTGTTCGTACAATGATTATGAATGATTAACAATAAAAGAAAAAAAAACAAAGAAAAGGTAGAAAAAAAAAGAAAATTTAACGATATTGCAAAAAAAAAAAAAGAAAAAAAAAATTTCTCGAATAAAAATAATTCTTCAATCGATATAATCGGTATCTCGAGAGTATTCCTGTTTTCGTTTATTTTATTTCGTTTCCCTGCTTGCAAATAATCTCTTATATTTCTGCTCGATCATGTGTCATGCGAAGCAATGTGTTTGCAACAACAACAACAACAACAACAACGACAACAGCAAAAAAATAAAACAACAGCCACGAAGATCACGAACGGTGAACGGGAAGCGGAGTTCCTCGAGGCAGTGCATACGTCTGTGTGTGCGTGTGTGTGTGTGTGTGTGGGTGGGTGGGCGTCGGAGAGGAGGGCGGAGGTAGCGGGGGGGGGGGGGGGTAAGTGAAGATTAAAAGAAAAAAAAAGCAAAGAAAAAGTCATTTAAAAAGCGTCGCAAAGCGAGGATGTGTGTTCTTAGTCAACGTGTAAACGTTTAAATGTCGATTATTTGTTGTAAATGTGAAATAAAAAAAAAAAAAAAAGAACGATAAAAAAGGAAAAATTAGAAAGTAAAGGTTTGAGTAAAGTAAAGACTCGAAAGGACGAGGGATATTGAGGATAAAAATTAAAAAAAAAAAAAAATGGGGGTGGAGGCGACAGAGAGAGAGAGGGAGAGAGAGAGAGAAAATGTGATTAGATAAAAAAAAATGTTGTCGATCGTATATTAATTACATCGATCTCAGCTACTATTACAATACACTCTACTATCTATTACTATTACTACTTATCAACGCGTTTAACGCGTTCTTTACAACTACCCCCACCCCCTGCTGTCCCACCGGCATCACCCAATACAGCACGTCTGCGTCTCTATAAATGAAAGAAAAAAAGAAAAAAAAATTGATGAGAAACCAAAGAAAAAAAAAAGAACAAAAAGAAATGAAAAAAAAAAAAAATGGTTCAATGAATCTCTTTTTACTACTAATCGATATCTTCCTATCTCACACCTAACCTACTACTATACAAGATTGATCTACTATTGTCGTGTGATCTAATCACACATGTTTATATACCACAAAAGATACAACCCTACTACGTATAATAACCACCACCGGGATTAATTAAATTAATTGTAAGATCGCTAAATACTCCAAAAACAACTGGTAAGTCTATGGTATGTAGCATAGAAAATCGTTGAATCCCGTCTTGTTTCGAATCATTGTTGTATAACGCGTTTTAAATAAAAAGAAAAGAAAGAAAAATAATAAAGAAAGAAAAGGATGTACAAATACATATAAATGTGTTCCTAATTTCGTTCAGACTCGTCCTACTGATGATTATTAAAATATTCATACTCATTACTTACTTCGTTTTTTTACCGTTCGATCGATCTCGTATTTTTAACTTAAAAAAAAAAAAAAAAAAAGAAAGAAAGAAAGAAGTGTTGCATCATTTTCCAAATAAAACTGCAAAGAGAGAAGATCCTAGAAATTATTAAGTGACAAATAAATGAATTCGGAACTTAAAATAAAATTCGTTGAATGAAGTCAATTGCACAATTATTAAATGACAAATAATTATAGGTTAAGTTATTGACGAAATGAGACGAATTTTAATTAGCGAAAAAAAATGTTTTTTCTAACAAATTGTTAATTATTTATTAGCAATACGTTTAAAGGAAAAAATATCTCTACGACTTTCAGTTCTTTAAATATTACCGTGTAAACGTAAAACTCAGTTTTTTATAACATAAAAAAGAATTGTTTATCAATTATTTACATTAATTCGTGTAATGTTATGAATTAGTCGCAATCCGAATTATTCTTTTTTTTTTCTCTCTCCCTTCTTCCTATTGGCAAACAAAATAAGATAAATTCAGTTCGTTAAGAATTTGTTCATAACAAATTGTTTATAACAAATTGTTAATTAATTATTAACAATACGTTAGACAAAAAAAAATAGTGAAAATTCTATCCTTTAAAATGATATATCATTCAAGTTTCTACGACTTTTAGTTACGGAGATATTCCCATGTAAATGGAAGGCGTTTACGTTGACCCATTGACCTATATAATTTCATTCATGTTCGCTCGATGACACACTGACCCACATAAATTCCAAGAATTTACGCCCTCTTACTACTACTACTATTACTATTACTACGAACAGCTGTTCCACGGGAATTATGAATGAAAATCTTTCATGGGCTATATCTTCGGAACGAAAAGTCGTACAGCCTTGAAACAAATGTCGTTTTAAAGGTTTTTGATTTTTCTTTCTTCAATTCGTCAGAATATCGTTAATAATCAATAAACAATTTGTTATAAACAATTTCTTACAAACAAATTCTTACGTATTAAATTGATCCTATTTTCTTGACAAATAATAATTCTAATTCCCATTGATTCGTAAAATTACATTAATTGATAAATAATTAATAAACAAATTGATTTTATTTTGTCGAAAAGAACTATTTTTTTTCTTTTTTCACATTACTCATTATAAACCCTTTAACGATCGTAAGTTACCTCTCGCGCGTGACCAATGTACTTTGTCGTTGCGATCGTATGTCACATGGGAAATGACAAATCGTAACTCGTAACAAAAAAATCATTCCTTCATGTTGGAGGGAGATTGTTTCGAAAAATATCGTACATTGAAACCGTTTACGAACAATTACTTGAAACTCGTATTACTCTCGTAATCCCCCTTCGAAGAATAAATAATTTCTAACAAAAATGTTGTTCTTATAGTAATGAAAATTTCTCCCATATTTACCGAAACCAATTGCAACCTAGTCAGAGAATCATATATAAAAAGCTAGCGTCCGACAAGTCTCACATTTTACATGGGAATATCTGACGAGCTAAATGTCGTAGACACTTGAAATCAAATACTCGAAGTCAGCGCGAAATAAGCGCGAAATAAGCGCTAGATAAGCACAGGATAATGATGTTAGATATCTATAAATAGAATGGAGATATTCAAAGTATTCAAAATTAATGTCTCACCTTGTATATATTATATATATACATGTGTGTGTGTGTGTGTGTGTGCGTGTATATATATATACGTTATATAGAATTCAGTCAATAAATCGAAATTTAGAAAAAAAAAAGTAAGAATAAAAAAAACAAACGTTTCTCTTGTACTTTACCGCTTTCCCTGCATGTGTGTCTTCGTGATGTCACGCTAGATAAACTAATATAGGTAAATAGATCCGATCTATAAATGATATCTTGATCGCTTACATATATATATATAAAATATATATATATACTGAGTGTTTCAGCTAAAGGAGGCCGCCTACAACATATAATATTATACTATTATATATATTATATATATATATATATATATATATATATATATATAAACTATTCATAACATACCTCTTTTTAAACCATTCAAAGTATGAAAAAGAAACAAAGGAAATATTTAGGCGACCTCCTTTAACTGAAATACCCTGTATATATTGGCCGAAAAATATTAAAAAAAAAAACCTGCGTGATTTTGTTCCATAAAAAATAAGATTGTTAATAAAAAAACAAACAAAAAATGTGTGAGCGTCGATCGATCGATCCAAAATTGTCACCCTTTCGATGATCTATATATATATCAAGATTGAAGCGATATATTTAAAAGATAATAAATTAAAAAAAAAAAAAAAGAAATAGTAACAAACTTATCTGCGAGTGCCATCAATGTTGATTATAAGTAGGCACATGTAAGGTGATTGAATAAACGAATAAATAAATAAATAAATAAAATAGAATGAAATTGCATTAGATACATGAACGACCTTGGAAATAGATGGCAATCCTGGCAGATAAAAGGAATATCCTACGTACTTATATATAGCCATACATAAAAATAATTTTTAAGAATAGTAAAAATAAAAATGAAATTGAGGACACAGTTAAACAAATTAATTCATTGATTAATCAATTAAAAATACAAGAAAATAATCAACTGTATAGGACAGGAGCATAGTATTTATAATTTTTATAATTTTTGCGATGAGTGAAGAAAGATTGTAGAAAAAAAAAAAAGAAAAAATATTAGATGGAATAACTATATATATATATATAACAGCAGACGTATATATACTCTTACATACGCATAATAAATATATATACATATATAGGAGCCCCAGAATATAAAAATGAAAAAAAAAAAAAAAAAAAAAAAAAGAAAAATGTTGCGGCATCTTTGTTCGTTACCGCATCTCTCTATATAACTGCAATTATCATTAATAAACCACTGCTATGGCATACATTATAAGATTCGAAATAAAAAATAGTTTACACTTACATACGATATACTTCTTCACGTCCTTCTTTCCCCTTGTTCCGTTTCTTCTTCTTCTTCTTTATTTCTTTCTTTTTTTTTTTATGTTTTTCGTTGTTCTTAATCTTATACTAAATAACGTGCTCCGTTCGAATAGATCTCTTAAATCATTTTGAAAATTTATTATCAATTATAATAATAATAATATGTTTAAATATAAAGGCACAAACAATGAAAAACATCTCACTACTATCTAATGTAGATCATTATTTTATACAATGCTATCTCCGATTGATACGTACAAAGAGATATTATATACGTGTAAAACCATTTTTTTTATAGATCGTTTCTCAACGAGAAGATATACTTTTGTTTTCTTTTTTCACTTTTTTTTTTATTATTTTCTTTTCTTTTCTTCTTTTTGTAGGATAAACGTGTCAATGAAATCATTTTCAAACGTATCCGTTTATTCACAATTCTACAAAGAAATCGTTTCAGTCATATCATATTACTGATCGATCATCTAAATTTACGCAAAACCCTCTTTATTTCTTACTATACACGTTTTATAGATTATTTCATCGTTTATCGCGCGCGCTCACGCGCTTGTATGTTTATATGATTGTGTGTGTGTATTTGTTATCATTATTTTTATTTTACTTTATTATATTTTATTTTTTTATTGTAAATTCGACTGTGTGCGACGATTATTATTAAACAATTGTTGATAATATATATATATATGTGTGTGTGTGTGTGTGTGTGTGTGTGTTTGTATGAATTTTCTTAATGAATTAAATACACTTACGAGTTAACACCCTATTGACGTTTTTTCTACGCGCGAGGTTCTTTTGTACACTTTTTAAAATCTTTACGTTCTTTATATTTTCTGCACCATTTATTATTATTTTTACCACTTTCTAGTTATTTTTTCTTTTAATCTTCATTATTATTATTATTATTATTAGTATTATTATTATTATACCTTTTAGTTTTCAAGGATCTACGGCGATTAGGCCTAATGAATATGGAGATTACGTAAAAAGTATGGTAAAAAGAAAGAAATTCCGCGAAGATAATGTGATATTATTTTGTCGTCTTTTTTAACTTTCGTTTTATCATTTTTTAATCGATAATTTTGGAATGTTTAGAGCCACAGCTCGCTGGAAGACGATTCCTTTTTCTTTTTTATTTCTTTCTTTCTTTTTTTTTTTTTTTAAATCCCCCATTTTAGTTTTTAACCGTGGCACGTTTAGCCTAGAAACTCTGCATCGAGGGGGATGTTTTGTACTTGATCTCTTTTTTATTCTTTTTCTCCTAATTTTGGAAACACGTTAACTCTGATATTATTCTTCACTCATTCTCTCTACTTATTATAATGTTCCCAGATTGTTATTATAAAACATTGTAAAATTTGATATGAAAACTCATACTTGCTTAAGGTTTTATTAACTATATCTGTAAAAAACAATCGATAGCACCTAGTAAAGAGTGCAACAACTCCATTTCTATAAATTCCAATCACGATAAAATAATAGCTCAACGACCGTCCTCTAAATAGATATGTACAACAAAGTTGAGCATTTATCTAAATTCGTTATGTTACAACACACCTGAAGATAGTACTCGTAATAGACTCTTGTCAAGCAAGAATATCATTTAGTATCGATTAAACGAATTGATATTATATTTTATCAATTATACCTCAATCTTCCTCCTCCTCCTGCGTACCTCGAATTATTATAATATCGAGGCGATTAACGGTAAGTATTTTAATCTTGTTTCTTACCAAACTTTGTTAAAAGCCTCCAAATGCTCCTCTGTTATTTAGCGGAATACTTTGAAGTGTTGAGGGAAACCGTGGACGAATGGATCCTTCGGGAAGGTGCCGGGCTTACAGGAGCGGAAGGGGAAGGGCCGGTTGGCGTTGTTGGTTTCGAACCTCTTCTACTTCGTCTTATAGACGAATATGGGCTTGTACCTCTGTTAACGTGCTCATGCGCATATAGTAAAACACCGATATCTCTGTTACCAGCTTCCAATGCAATCTTTAGAGCAGAACTACCGTCTATATCGACAATAGATGAATCGCATTCTGGATGCGCTAGAAGTATTCGTACTATATCGGTATGTCCGTGTTCAGCCGCGCACATCAAAGCCGTACTACCGTCTTCGTCCTGAATATTAACCGCAGCTCCTGCGTCTAACAATAATTGCGTCATGTCCTTCCTTCCGTGAGACACTGCCAGCATTAACGCCGTTTGTCCGTGCTAAAAAATAATACGGATCAAAATATAAATGGACCGTACGTAGGATCGTTCGCGTTGAAGCGGTCAAAATAAATTACCAATTTGGCTCTAATGTTGACATCCGCAAGCTGGAACAATCTGTTAGCTACGGAGGCATGTGTAGAATTCTTAACTTCGGCCAGAGCAGCTAACATTAGCGCGGTATATCCGGCCACGTTTGCTTTATTGATGTCGCAAACTTTGGAATCTAAAAGTATGGAGACCACGTCGAAGTTTCCATGAGAAACCGCATAATGCATAGCTGTGTTGCCGCTGGAGTCAATCGTATTTACAATATACTCTAGAAGGGTACTGGAATATTCTTCGAAACAATCCAAATAATCTTCCACGTCCAATGGATTGGCATTAGCCGTACTAGATATTTTAAACCACTCTTGCTGTATTATATTGGTGGCATTTTTAATTTGAGGCGTAACATTTCTACTGGGAGACTTTTTGAAACTATCGTTGAGCACTTTCATGGCCGCTTGCATTTCTTTGGACGGTTCCACTTTCTTTCTTGGATCGTCTTGGATAGGCTGAAAGAGAGCAGACTCTGGTAGCTCTTGTTTCTCTTCATTTTCGACTCCCTTTTCAGGCTGGTCCCGAGATATGTCCTCAGACATGGATTTGTCATTTCTTTCCTTCTCCGTTTCCAATTGTCGAAGGCTATTAAAATACAATAAAGAGTAAACATGTACACATATACAGACACGCGCACGCACATGATTGAAATTATTAAGTATATTATTAATATTGAATTAATATGAATGTATGTGTGTGTGTGTGTGTGTGAGAGAGAGAGAGAGAGAGAGAGAAAATAAAAAATACCCATTCTGAACGAAACTACACCGTGAAATATTCGTTCCGTTGATCGAGCAACCAGAGTCTTGTCGTTGATGCTGCTGAGGATGCAGCATCGATCCAATTTAGATCGAAAGGAAAGTTTACTTGCACGACGTATCGACGACACAATAAAGGAATACGAAATCAAGGATATTCGCGAACATGTCTGATATACTTCGTAATATACACAGCACACGTGACTTGATTAATATTTAGTAATTAAATATTAGAATGAATGAAGGTCTTTGCGATATTACAACACCCTTTTATCCTTTACCTTATTCACTACTAATCAAGAAACGCTTGTACGTTTGGTAAAATAAAGAGACGCGCGTTTTGACGTTTTTCCCCCACTGACAATGAATGCCTACCGTCCCTCTCGAATAACGTTTCACGAAAGCGCCGCCAGATGGAGTCGTTGCAAAAGTACCATTCGACTCTCGAAATAAATTCTTTCGAGAATCGAATTTAATTCGACAGTTCGTAACGAAATGTTCTTTCAGTACAAAGTGTAGACGACAAAACGAACGAGATTGAACGATTGTTAAACGATATTTATTAAAATTAATCGATCCCTCGTAAGTATTTTATTCGCATTTCAAATAAATCATCGAGCGTCGTGGCGTAACTTATTCCGAAGTTTAACGGCGTACGTCAATCTGTTTCCGTATGATTTATTTATTTACGTGTACTCGTCGAACGTAATCGAGATAAATCGTTCGAAAATAAACCTATAAATACTGGAGCACATCGTTGGCGTTTAATTTCTCATAATTCTATTCTTTTCCAAACGAATTCGCGTTTCTATAATAATACATCTGAATTGCAACAGTGTCTAATTTCTTTTTTCTATGATAGCTCCTGCAAGGTGTATTCGTCGATTCTAATCAAGAGACAAACGGATCGATATATATATATATATATATATATATATAAAATATAAATATAGATAATAAATATAGATAACAGAGAAAACGATAAATATAAAATATATATATATATATATATATATATATATATATATATAAACTTAAAAAAGCTTTAAAAAAAAAGCAAGATAAAAATAAACTCCATTTCAATATCATTACTTCAATATCTATACAAAAAATCTTGATAAAAAATCGTTCGTACTAATTTTTGTCTTTTTTCTTTTTCTTCAAACGAAATCCACTCCAACATCTTTCGATATTATATGTATATATATATAAATAATAATAATTGTACTTACCGATTACTGCTATCGTACTGTTCTTTATTATCCGAATCGTAACGAATAATGCCCGTGGCCGGTATCTTGGTATAGGTGTCTTGTCTCTTGAATTTTTTATGATCAGAAGTGTTAAGAGCTATGTGGGACGGCCTTGGTATCCTTGAAACTAGATTGGCATTCTGATGATTCATATTATTCTCGACGTTATTATTCGTAATTTGTTTGGCCAACATTTTGATGGTCTCCTTGCAATTGTCGCAATAATTCGTACTGCATGATATTAATATATGAGGTTTTATCGAGTCACCGACCGATACGTCGATGAATTTCTTCTTTATCGGCGACGTACCGAATTCACGTCTCTTAGGTATTAAATCGTCGGTATCCAAAGATTTCGTCGCCATTTTGATTAGATCGTCGACCATAACACCGACCGATTTAATCGTCCTAGTTTTCCTTTTGTCGATATTATCACCGTAATTGAACGAATGACTTCTGGAGTTGATCGAATTCAACGATATATTACGAATCGATAATGGATCAGGACCGACAGCTATGGTTCTAGTATTCGGATTTATTTTAACTTCCAATCCGACGTCCGTGCATCTTGGTTTGGCGGTAACGCCAACGTTTGATTTAAATTTAATCAATGACGACAATTCGTTCGTTTGTACCCGTTGATCTCTCTTATCGACGATCCTTTTTATTTCCTCGACACATTGGGTTCCCCTGTTCGAGGTTTTCTTTAAAACGGTATTTTTATAGATTCTAAGAGCATCGTCGACTATCACGGTCACGTCCTCGTTCGTCAATACATCCTTCATCGTTATATTCGTAACCGTACCGTATGATCTTTTATCGATCTTATTAATTATCACCGGTGCTATATCCTCGACGAGAAAACGTGTACGTTCCAATCTCTTCAATGGGCTCTCCGTGTTCGTACCAAATTCACGAATTTTTCTATATAATTTGCTGTCGTCGTCGTTGTCGTCGACGCTGTTATAAAACGAATTGGTTTCAATCTGAAGTGGGTTTATTATTATTTTGTTATAATGTTTATCGATCTTCATTTCTAACGACGTATTATTATTATCCCCGATCGTAGAAGCTCCTTCTTGGCTGCTGCTACGCGTTATATTACGTTTCCAATAATTATTTGTTTGATCGGTCGAACGTAATCTCGTCGATGTCATTCTCGTACTACTATTACAACTACTATTACTCGTGTCGTTCAAATCAGGTAAGATCTCCTCGATTCGAATTCTACTTCTTTCCAAGCACGGCTTTATCGGCGTACTCGTTAACATACCGACGTCTCGCGTTCGAACCTATAATAATTTTTAATAATTTCATTTCTTCTCGTTCGTTCGTCCATTCAATTTTTATTATTATTTTTAATTAAAAGAAATCATGCGTGAAAAGCTGATCGATCTTTTTTTCTTATTTTTCTTTTTCTTTTCCTTTTTTTTTCTTTTTTTTTTTTTTTTTTTTTTTTTTTGATTAGAATGAAAAAACGTAAGCGCAACGATACAACCCTTTTTCGTGCGGGCGCAACACGTTGATGTGTTGATACGTTCAAACGTAAACGTTGAAGATCTTCGATGACTTTTCGAAGCGAACAAGTAACACGTGACACGTGAAAAATGAATTGGTCTCTTAGGGTAGAATCAATAAGACGAACAAGTTGATGCCGATAAAATTGAAAGTATGAAGAAAAAAACAAGACAAAACAAAATAAAACAAAGCAAACTTGATATAGCAGAAATTTAATGGGGATTACACCACCAGTAATATCCTATAATTTATTGAAACCGATTCTAAGAAATACAACAGTACCTGTACAATTATTTCCCTCGAAGAAAAGGAGAAAAAAGGAATTCTCCGAGTGAACATTTTAAAGGATTTCTCGAAGCAGAACGGAATGGATGTATAAGAAATAACCGTTAACGAAAGTGCAACGATACCTGCAAGCGTTAAACACCGACGCGGGGAACTGGTCGATGCATGATCTTAAAAAAATCTTCGACAATTTTTTACATTAAAAAAAAAAAAAAAAAAAAAAAAAAAGAAAAAGAAAAAAGACCGGAAAAAAAGAAATAAAAAGAAAAGTCTACGTAAACAACTACAAAATTTCTATAGATTTTTTTTTCTCTCCAGAGCCGAACACGAGAACAAATTTAATAACGTAGAAATGCAATTGGAGGGAGGGGGAGAGGGGAGGGGGCGTGGGGTGACGAGGATGGGGCGACGTTCTGCGATTAATTGAAAAGCGATCCTAAGAGATTTTTTTTTTTTTTTTTTTTTCTAGTATCTACAATTTTTTTGCGAGAAGAGGAGGAAAAACGGGGAAGAGGAAATGAAAAAAAGAAAAAAAAGAAACAAAAAAGGAAAAGAAAGAGAAAAGAATTCTCCAAACGAACGTTTGTATAGAAACGAAGGGTTTCTCGAAGCAGAACCGATTGGATGTATAAGAAGATAATTGTTAACGGAAGTTGTGGAACGGTAAAAATACCTGCTGGTGCGAAACTCCGACGTCCCGCGTCATGACGGCGCACATCGTTCCGGTATCCCTCGTGGTAGGCGTCGAATTGACGGCACCGTACCACCAACCATAACCATTACGATATTCA
This sequence comes from Dolichovespula sylvestris, assembly GCA_918808275.2. Taxonomy (NCBI): domain Eukaryota; kingdom Metazoa; phylum Arthropoda; class Insecta; order Hymenoptera; family Vespidae; genus Dolichovespula; species Dolichovespula sylvestris. The sequence continues at coordinate 1,193,166 of OU964986.1, read as the reverse complement.
CTGTTCCTTCTTGGCTCGCGCCAAGAATTTCGTTCTTCCGAGAACGACTGGCTCCGATATCTCTTCTGAGTTTCCATCACCTCCTCCCCTAGCCCTTCCCTACCCACCTCCTTCTCCCTCTCCCTCGTCCCCAACTCCATCACCTTCTTCACCTCCTTCACCTCCTTCACCTCCTTCACCTCCTTCACCTCCTTTATCTCCTTATTCTTTTCCTCCTTGGAATTCTTTTTGCTCAGCTCTTCGACCCGTCGCAAAAGATTCCTCTTCTCTTCTTTCAATACCGACAGTTGCACCTGCTCGCCAAACCACCCCCAGCATGAAAAAGAAAAATGAGTCACTGCTGTATAATCGTATCTATTTAATCTGTAATTATATTTTCGATTCGATTCGATCGTAGAATTAATTTTGATGTAGGATTTGTTTTAACGGTATATGTTTATGTTTATGTATAATATATATATATATAATTAATATGTAAATAATATGTAAGATAATTAGTAAACGACAGTATATAGCAATATTAATAGGCATTGGATATATTATACAGGGTGTCTCAGTTAAAGGAGACTGCCTAAATAATTTCTTTGTTTTTTATGATGCGACAAACTCTTATGGCATACTTTGAATGGTTTATAAAGAGGTATGTTATGGAAAGGAAAAAAAAAGTTTTCTTTTTTAAGTCATTTTTCTGAATCTTTTTAAGGTCATCGGTATTTTTTTTTTTTTACCCTATAAGCATGTATTTTTTTATATTGTACCTTGTAGCGGCCTCCTTTAGCTGAAACACCCTGTATAATATGATAGAGCAATTGTACCAAATCGAATAATAACAATTAGTATTAAGTATAATATCATTATGGTGTAACGTTGGTACGGTATGAAACAAAAGTTATGCCTAAAAAAGAAAATGAAAAAGAAAATAAAAAAAAAAAAAGAAAAAAGAAAGAGAAAACGGAAAACTAAAAATAAATTTTCTATTATTTTGATTTGACACGGTATAGCGTTAGTATGGTAGTATTACAATAATTCTACCGTACCAATGCGGGTATACTAAACGTACATATATATCGTACTAATGTAAGCATTATTTGAACTCAGGAAACATTAACCTTTCGATCTAACTCTAACAATGAAGTTTCTAAGAGTGTAAAAAGAATGGAAGATAGAACTCTTGCGATATTAATACTTGACTTTTCAATGTTATGACATTAGAAAGGGTTAACGGGTTAAGTCATCCTCATGAAAGGAAACGAAATCTAGTCGTGAAAAATTACCTCCAGCATGGGAATTGCCTTGACCTGTTCCTCCAACTCTCTCATTCTCTCCAAAGACGCTGCCATCTGTTCGCGAATGTTCTAATAATGTTAACGGACAAACAAACAAACAAAAAATGTATTCACGCGTAAATACATACATACCCGTGAACTTTCTCCATCTTTCTCGAGTAAATATTAATATTAAATCGAACAACGGGGATAATTCATTGTTTATTTAATTATATAACATTTATTATTATACCTGTAGAGCACCGGTACTGAGGTTCGAATTGATACTTCCGATGCTGGCATCGTCGAGATCATTCGTTCGCGTTGTTGGTTGCACAACTGGCGTTGTCTTTGTCGTTCCATCTTCAATGAAAATATTTTCAATTAACATTTGCTCATAACAAATCGTAACATTATATATTTCATTCGTTCATTAACTTAAATTAAATCGAATTCAATTTTATATTTTTTCTGTAATAATATTTTAATTCAATTTAATTTAAACTGCATTCGATTTCTATTTGATAATATATTGTCTATTGATATTGCATTAACGTACGAATTATTAGAGAATATATTTCATTTATCTTAAATGTCATTGAGGGGCTAGATATGGGGGGGAGAGGGGTGGGTGGTCGTTGACCTCATTATCATTGATAAAGAAATAACGAAAATTAATTCGGTTCAATCGGCACTGAATTTCAAAAATGATTGATCATTTAATAAATATACATCACTTGATAATTCTTTTCCTTTTTGTTTATAACAACATTAATAATAATAATTAAAAAAATATTTAAATCGACGAAAAAGGAGTTTATCCGTTAAACCATTGTTACGTATTAAAGATATCCGAGAGTTTGGAATTTTTTTCTAATTAAGTTTTTATGTAACGAATTACAGTATGGAATGTGTTTGCCATAATCATTATTTTATTTGAATAGAAATAAGAGGGAAAAAAATCGAAAAATGAGGCTGCGTACGAATGGATTCGTGGCACGCGATTCGCATCGAACTGAAACGCGTTATCGTATAACATCTGTGTAAGTATGTACATTTTACATATATATATATATATATGTACGTACTTATATACTTACATATGTTTAATGTGGAACAATGCACAACTTGCTCTCGCTGTGCATACCACTAGATACATACATACATATGTATGCATATATGTATGTATATCTTTACATGGATGTGTGTGCGTAAAGCCAAGCAAGCGTAATAAAAGAAATTTTTATATTACCTTTACTATTCGTAACTCTTAATGTAAAAAGCGCGGGAAAGCGCAACGAAAAATCTTTCGACTTGTAAATTCGTCTGATTAATTATTAATCGAGAAGTAAATAATAATAACTTGACGTAAGAAATATTTTATCGATACAATAAAAGTTATTTAAAGGAAATATTTTTTTTTTTCTAAGCTAATTCACAAATAACCGTCCATAGCGTGGCGTTTATAGTAATAATAATAGTAATAAAACAATATTGTATTTTTTATGACGATATAAATATCGTCCATGCATAATGTCATAAAATTTATATTATATAAATTGATATAAAATAATTATACTTTTCGATCAATCCAATAAGAATAAAAAAGACTCTTTTCAAAGAAAATGGTAAGAGAAAGCAGACCGATAATAGATTATCATATTTATCGGAATGATCAATATCGAACTAATCCATAAACAAGTGTCATTTTATCGTATACATTATATATATATATATATATATATATATATATATATATATATATATATATATATATATATATATAAGAAAAAGAAAAATTTTATTACCAATAAAATTAATTTATAAATCAACTTATAAACATTTGATTGGACAGCTTATCTAAACGTTAGAGTTCGATCAAAACCAACGAATCGAAGATACTATTGCAGTTCGATGCAAAAAGATCACGACAAGTTACGATCGATTGCCTATTCGAGTCGTACTACACTATCCGAACGGAGTAGAAAAAGAAAAGAAGAAAAAAAAACAAGAAGAGAAAGAAAAAGAAGTGAGAGAAAGACACAGAGAGAGAGAGAGAGAGAGAGAGAAATACAGAGAGATAGTGAGAGAGAAAGAGAGAAAGATTCGAGGTCGTTCGAGTTCTAGAAGCGAAACGATGCGCCTTCGGATAACACGTTTGACGCAATGATAATGAATTCAACTTGTTTAGACTTAGATAACGGCGTAAGTTAATTGGACTCGTTGTGTTATGCTTGCTTGGACCTCTAACAAAAAGTAAAATATATATATATATATAAAGAAAAGAAAAAAGAAAAAACTCAGTGACGAGATTCGAACTAATCTTTCAAAGGGGGAAAAAAAAAAAAAAAAAAATGAGGAAAGAAAGAAAATGAATAAAAAGATTTATTGGTAAGAGCCTAACTAATCTGTCAGCTCTTTCGAACAAAAAGAGAGAAAGAAAAAGCAATGCATAATAAATAAATCGTCAGTAGGAACTTAATTAATCTATACTCGTAAGATCCCCGGACCAATATCTAATCTTTAAGGAAAGAAATAATTATGTATAAAAAATCGCTAGCAGGATTCCAACTAATCTGAGGTTAAAAGAAAACGAAAAGAAAAAAAAGAAAAAATAAATAAATCACTGCCGAGACCCTAATTAAATTTTGATTTGTGGAAAAATAACAAAGAAATTACGGTTTTTGCCTCGAATGATGGGCGAGCTGCAAAGAAAAAGAAAAAAAAAAAAAAAAAAAAAAAAAGAAATAAATCCTTGTCTAACAACGCTGGAAAGACCCTTACCGATCTAAGCTTCGAACAAATAAAAATAAAGGAATAAAGTATCACTGATGGGACCCTGCATTATCTAATAAATTAAACTTCAAAAAAAAAAAGAAATGTAAAGAGAAAAACCCCAGTACGCTATCGGTTAATTTTAAACTTGCTTTGTTTTTTTTTTTTTTTGAAGATCCAAAAAAAGAGAAAAAGAAAAAATCACTGATAAAACACACAAGAGTCCTCTCAAATAAAAAAACTAAAAAGAAAGAAAGTAGTAATAATAATGACACCTCAATTTTTTTTTCTTATTTTTTTCTTTTTTTTTTTTTTTTTTTAATTTTCCATGACGCTCAAAGATGTTATGCCGATTATTAATAATCACCGGGAAGAGCAAGAAGCCGATATTCGGTCGACTTATAAATAACTTCGCTCGTTGGACCGTTTCGAACTTAATTTCTTCGCGAAAGCGTACTCGCACGCAGACACACACACACACACACACACACACACACAACGCATACAAAAACACACACATATACTTTGTACTCATAAAATGCAAGACACCGTCTGGGTGTACTTTAATAGAGAGAAAACGAACACACATATATACACATATACGATATAAGAAAGGGAAATAAAAACTTACGATATTTTCTTTTAATTTTCAATTTGCAGAATGGTATCCGCTTCATAATAAAATTCTTCATACCCATTTTGATTATTATAATCTTTCACACGATCTATCATATATCTATCTATCTATCTATCTATCTGTATATATATATATATATATTTTTTTTTTGCTTTGTAATATTCCTTAATAATTACACTGTTGTTGTTGTGTTTTTTTTCCTTTTTCACTGCACGACACCATGGATGTCCTTCCCTTTTTTTTCCTTCCCTATAAATATATATATATATATTTATTTATATATATATATATATATATATATATATATATAGATTAATAGATAAATAAAAAAATACGTTTTAACGTAGATTCACGATGAATAATCGTTCGTTTTTCCATTTTGATCGCACATCGATCGATTGTTCGCCGCGGGAACTTTGTTTTAACCACAACGACAGTTTCGGTTTGACTGCCAGACCAAGCCAAAGTCGAAGACTATAGGCCAAGGAAGAGACTCCGGATACGATCGCGCGAACAGTCGAGCGTGCGCGCGATGTGAACGTCGAAGAGGAGGAACAGGAGGAGAAGGAGGACGAAGAGGGGTGGGGGTGGGGGTGGGAGCTATGGCTGAGGGGTGGCGGCGGCGGGAAAGGTCTCTCCTCTTCTGCACTCCTTCTATCGTGATACAACCACCGACTTCTCTTTCTTTATTAATCCAAGTGGTTGGGAGAAAGGAAAAAAAAAATATATATATATATATATATATATATTTCCATGGTGTTTCTCTTTCTAACCGTTTACGTGATTAATCCATTCGCTTCATTAATTCGTTCATTCTTTTCGCACGAAACAAAAAAAAGAATTTTCCCCACTCGAGGTTTATAATATCGAACAAATGTTTATGTTGCACGGAAATGATTTTTTTTTCTTTTTTGTAGATGTACACTCGATACATGATAATAGGAATAATAATATAATTTTATAAGATGAGATATATATATATATATATATATATATATATATATATATATATGTATGTATGTATATATTTGTTTGCGAGTTTAATTTATATTTACTTGCTTATCACAACATCGAGTTAAATATTAAAACAAACATTTGTCGTTCTAGATCTATAGGCACTTGTTCTTCATTTTTTCCTTTCCTCCCAACCCATAACTCGTTCCAATCGAAATTTCTAATCAAAAGAGAATTTAATTCCTCAATTTTTGTCTTTATTGTCGACTCAAGTATAAATATTTATCAAACAATCTAAGCTCTAAAATCCTCTTCCTTGGTTTTGTCTATCTTTTTTCTTTTTTTTATATCAATTTGTTTTCCTAGTTTGTTTATGATCACTTTCTCTCTCTCTCTCTCTCTCTCTCTCTCTCTGTCTCTCGGTTTATCTCACTTCTCTTCGTTATCTAAAGTTGGCATGATTTATTCGCTGATATTGAACGTGAACATGAACGTGATATTACTCAAGGTTAACCGAATATTTTTTTGTTTTTTCATCGCCAAAACAAATATTACATAACGCATCTATCTTTACCCAATGACAATGAGAAAAACTTAAAATAGTGATTTATAAATATCGATGAATTAAAATCAAATGGCCGGATGGATATTAGGAGGAGGAGGGGTAAAGAAACGTTTTGTTTATTTTTTTTTTGGACAATCCTAAGAGAAAACTTGCGTTGGACGTTTCGAATCGACAGGTGTTTCGCGCCATATGTGAGACGAGCGAGAAGGTATTATGAAAAACGGTTTGAAACATGCCTGATAAAGTCACGCAACGATCTTTTCCAAATCGGGGATGGTTTAGTTTTCCATTTGGTCTTCATACATTAACCCTTTAAGCTCGTATTTATATTCTCGGTTATAAATCCTAATACAAATTGATAGATCATTGATCGTGGAACAAATTTTTTCTTCGTTATCTCGACTCGACGATTTTTAGGGTATTATAGTATTTTATAATAAATTATATGGATAAATTATTATATTGGATCGTCAAGGATGAAATTTGTAGGTTATCATCCAACTTTGCCTTTTTTTTCTACAAATTTCATCTTTGATGACTTAATACACACACACACACACACACACACACACACATATTAAAATACAATATCTAATTATCATAAACTGATGTATGAGACAAGCCGTGTACATTTTTTATGACAAAAATTAGAGAGTTCTTGGGTAGCAAATAAATAAATAAATAAATAAATAAATAAATAAATAAATAAATAAATAAATAAATGGAGCGCGAAAAATAAAATATAGCGTTCTTGATTTACTTATGAAACTCGATAATTTATATTAGTTATTGTATCTTATATCGGAATATCGGATTAAGTCAAAAATGGATGACTTAAGCGCACTTAAATCAATCGGTCACAGGAGGAAGAAGGATATATATATATATATATTGTGAGAAATGATGCGATAGATGCGCACAGGTGCTCCCGATGGAAACACCGGGGCCCTGGAAGCGTGCGTTAGCTGGAACGTACAGGAAACAGGTGGTTCCAGCCACGCACCGACGACTTTCCCGTGGCAAGTTTCTGAACTCAGAGGTCAACATTACCCACCATTTTTCACGAACTTCCTTAGTTCCTTATCCTTCGGCTTCATCCTTTTCTTTTCTTTGTTTTTTTTTCTCTCGTTAACTCCTTGCAAGGCATCATAAAAATATCTCCAATGCCAAAGCGACTATTTCATCAATAATAAATATATCTCGTCACAATGCAGTACGGTGTTTTATAAATTTATCGAAAGAAAAGAGAGGATGGATTTCTTGTTAGTACCATTTTTCTTTTTCTTTGTTTTTGTTTTTTTTTTATTTATTAAAAAAGAAAGAAGCGAACTTATTATTCAATAAATTCACATTAGAAAAAGTATTTTATTGGAGTGAAAAACTATTTAGATTGCTTTATTAAGATCACTTTCTAATGTGACGCTTAATTTAGCTCTAATAAAATGAAGAAGAAGAAGAAAAAATCGAATCGAATCGAAATTGATCGTCGGAACAAACTGGTTATCATAATTACATATAAATATATATATATATATTATATTTATTATATATATATATATATATATATGCGCGAAAGAAGATTAATAGATATCAATCTTAAATAAAAATTACAAATATTTATATAATTCGTTCCTGGATGGAATAAAATAACGTACGAATTGTTGATTACTTTCACTTTGAATTTTCTAATCGTTTATCATGTTAAATTTGACAATGTATAATTATGGTTTAACTTCCAAGGAAATTAATAAACGCACGAATAATGTTTGAATAAAGAGTTTCCAACACTTATTTCTCAACGTGGCCGCCCGGTTGTATGTACATTTGCGAAACCACCGTTAAATCGACGGAAGTTTCACAGCTCTGTTTTAATTGGATGCCTCGCGAATATCTAAAAGCGTTCCTTTCCTCGGTGTTACTCCATTGTCCGATGATACGCGATAAGAAAGAAGAAGAGGAGAAGAACTATGTTGGGAGAGAGAGAGAGAGAGAGATAGAGAGAGAGAAAAGGGGAGGAAAGGGAGGAAGCGAGGGAGGAGAGCAAGAGGAAAAGAGGGCTGGGAGAGGGAGAAAGGTGAAGACAAAAAAAAAGAAAGAGGAAACGTTAGAAGGAGCTCTTCGAATTACCTCTCCGTCTTCGTGCCGAAGAAGAGGAGGAACTCGGTTTCGCTATGTGCAGCTCCGTGAGAAAACTGAGATTGGCGATCCTTCCTTTGAAACGACAATGCTATCCGAGAGAAGTGAAATTCCCATGAATTTTATTTGAGTACGTGTTACCTCGAACAACAATCCCTTTACTGCGAGGGATCCGGTTAAAAAGTGAAAAAAAGAAAAAAAGGGAAAAGAAAAGAAAATAAGAAGAAATAAAAAATTAATATTACATGGACGTTATCAAAACGACGGATTTTGACATATTTTATTGCTTCGATATTTTTTATTTTAAGATTATCATTTCAACGACACGAACGAGAAAGATTATTTGAGTAACAGTGTATTCCAATATGGCGGAGTAAGTTCCGTACGTATGACTTCGACCCAGGGAGAAATGAAATAATCGTTAAATTGTCCGATTATTTCGTTGCAGTACAAAGAATTAATTTCAATTTCAACAAAAGCTAATCTTCCAAGCGTTGTTTCTTTTTCTTTTTTTTTTTTTTTGTTTTTTCGTCGTCGGTACGTCCTGTATTTATTATTTGATGATTATTTTTAGCGATAAAACCGAGAGATTATTGGGGTTATGAAAAGATTTTCAATATGGCGTAAACTAGACGGGATTTAGAACGAGGAAATCAAATATGCGTGAAATTATTAAATCTCTCATTCCTCTCTCTTTCTTTCTCTCGATTTTCTCGTCTTTCACCATAAGAATCGATCTACTTTCCTACGTACGACATCCTTCCTCACTCCATTCTAACATTTTCTCTCTAATATCTCTAAATATACGAATACATACGTATATATGCATATATTTAGAAAACGCGATCGCGCGATAGCAAATTACATTGAACGAAATAATCAAAGTAAGAACAAAAAAAAAAAGAAAAAAAAAACCAACGAAAAATAAATAAATAAATAAATAAAACATCTTACCGATCTCAGCACGATCCTCGCGAGTCCTCGTGGATCCTCCGCCCGACGAACGTTTCAAGGTTGCCTCGAAGTCACCTACTACATCACTCAAATCCAAGGTGGTATTGGTGGTGGTGGTAGTGGTGGTGGTGGTAGTGGTGTTAATAGTAGCAATAGCAGCAGTAGTAGTGGAAGTCCTGGATTCGTCCCTGTTATCATCCATACGCTGATGATGCCGTTGATGATGGCTCGATCTTGGTATAGTACTCGAACCATCGCAGTTGTTCCTCGTCGTAGACGTAGTCGCCAACGTGGCTAACGCTGAAGATTCTCGCGATATTTCTGGCGATTCGGTCTCTATTCCTGCTAGAGCCGGACTCACCTAATGTTATAAAAAAAAAAAAGAAAGAAAGAAAGAAAGAAAAAAAATAGAACGCGCGTTAGGACGCGCGACCTGGTTGCGTCGCTCAACTTTAATAGTTCAACTCTCTCCCTCTCTCTCTCTCTCTCTCTCTCTCTCCCTCTCTTTGTCTCTCCCTTTTTCTTTATTTCTCTCTGTCTTTCTCTTTTCCTCTCTCGCACACTCGCTTGTCATCTTTTTGTCATCGTTAAATTGTTAGTAGTTCACTCGCCTCTACGCTTATTCATCGTTTATTAATAAATACGTTCTAAATCGCTATTTTGAAATTCTACAGGTTAATCGTCAACCAATAATTAATTGTTACGTCTTTAGAGTCATGTACGCGTAATCACTATTTTATTTTATTTTATTTTATTTTTTGTTATTTTCTTTTTTCAATCAAACGATCTACTCTCGATCGGTAAAACAGTTTTCGACGAATCTAAAAGATCGATCGATCGATCGTTTTCATCAATTTTTTTACAATCGTTAGTTCGCTCGCCTGTCGTTTATTCATCGTTCATCGATAAATATTTTTTAAATCGCAATATTGAAATTGTAACGCTAAATCGTTAGGTAATAATTTATTATTACGTTCCTTCCGTTGTAATCGCTCTTTGAATTTTTTTTTTTTTTTTTTTAATTAATCGATCTACTAGGTCGGTAAAATAGGTATCGAAGGATCGATCGAATTATTTTTAATTTTTTTTGTTTTATTTTTTTAGATTAAACGATCCACTCTCGGTCGATAAAACAGATTTGGAAGGATCTAAGAAATCGATCGATCGATCGATCGATATTTTTCATAGATTTAGTTTATTACCAGTCCTAAGAGAACTTCCATCGACTGACATTGTCTTCTGCGTTCACGTTTCTTACGTCTCTCGATGCTCGATCTATCGCCTGTACTACCAGCTGCAACTGCCTCACAGTAACGTACGAAATCTAGATCGATGTGATAACCGTATGGACAGCAGAGACATTTTGAGCCGGAAACGTAAGCCTGCGTGCCAGCGACTAAAAATAAAAAAAAAAAAAATAAACAAAATGATACGTACGTTCCAAATAAATGATATATTAGCGAAGATAAAATTGATGACGAAGAAAAGTAAAAAAAAAAAAAGAAATTTCTTTTACGATCGTCGAAAAGGATCGGGAAGATGAGTTTAACGTTCAACATAAATTCAATTTTATTTTCTTTTAGTATCCGCTTAAAAATTAGATGTGGTATGTGTGTGAAAATCGTATTATTACTCGTATATTAATTACGTACGAGTGTATCACAGTATAATATATTTTTACACTATAATAAAATATTGAATATGTAATAAAAATAATAAAAAATAAAAACGGAGTAAATTTAATATACGAATGGACAATTAATTTTTTTCGCGTTAAAATGAAATTGAACGTGAAATAAAATATTCAAACTATATATTTGTAGTAGCATATATATATAAAATATAGTAAAGTAGCACATATATATATATATATATATATATATATATATATATATGCATGTATATACAAAAGTATGTAACTTTGTTAAATAGCTTTTTAAGGGGTTAAGTTCGATGTTTACGTCAACGAGACGAGTTTCGTCGAGGTTAACGGCCGACGGTCACTGTAAAGCGAAATATGTTGTAACCATTGGCCGACATCCAGATCCACGGTAATAATAATCTGGCAAAGTTCGTTAGCCGGGAGAACACGGGGATCCCGTTTACGTGTCCCTCATGCCTCACTTCTGCCATAATGAAATATATATATATATATACATATATACATATGTATGTGTCTACGCAGATACAGAGTGAAATTATCCTAAACGCGATTCTAAACGCGAATGAATGACATGACGATAAATATAAATAATATATATATATATATATATATATATATATATATATATATACACAATTAATAAAATATACTACTCACCGTTTCCATTAAAAACGCCGGCCGAGGGGACGATCGTCAATGCCATTTCTCTGCTTTGTTTTATATCTTTCTAACCAGCTCACATTTTTTATCTGTAAGATAAACGAATACAGATAGATAACGGTGTTCTGGAATATAAAATTTTGTTCGAGGGGAACGAAAAAAAGAAAAGTATCTCGCGTGATCAAAAGAAAAGAAAAAAAAAAAAGTTAAAAGTTTGTTCTGCCGTTGATCAGAACGACAACGACAACAACAACTACGGCAACAAAATCAATACCAACAATTGTGGTTCTTCAAAAACAACACTTACTTGAAAATTTGCTTGCAAAATAACTCTTAACTTTCAAGAGTAAAAAAATAAATAAAATTAACAAATACAATTAATACTGAGTACTTATTATTGATTAATATTGCACAGTAATTGTATAAATCAATTGTTGTAACTGGTAACAGCGACAAAAAAAAAGGGGACGAACGATCATCGGAATTAGATAAAAATTAACTTTCTCTCATAATAAATCTCGATCATTTGACATAATCGTCGTCATCATCATTATTATAAAAAAAAAAAAAAAAAAAAAAAAAAAATGAAATATAAAAATTATAATTACACAGAAACGTCGTGATCGATAATAATAATCTTCATCGACGATCAATTTATTGTAATCTACGATAATCAAAACCTATGATAATAAAGAAACTGAATTCATCGCTATGACGAAAGAAGAAAAAAACTTGTAGACGAAATCCATATAAATAAACTATATTAAATCTTTCAATCGTACGAAAACGATTTCGTTTAGCCAAGATAAACGTGAACGCATTATTCGATTAGCGTGTAAAACAAAAAGGACGTCCATTTTCTAGGGATTTCTTCCTCTCTCCCTCTCTTCCTCCTCTTTCTCCTCTTGCGTACACACACACACACACACACACACACACACACACACACACACACACACACACGGAGAGAAACGTTTTCCTCGCCTTGCCTATGTCTCATCGTTGCTAAATCGGTATCCCGGATTTCTGGTCTGACGACAGTCCCTTCCCTCTCATCCTTCTTCTCCACCTCATATCCCCACCCTCACCCCCACCCCCATTCTCCACGCCAACCCCCAGATCTACAACTTCACCGTCTATCCTTAATTGTTCTACACCGGAGAAAGTAAGTATTACTTACTTACTCGCGAAACTCAACTAACATTTCGTTCAAACGTTGTTTTTCAAACATTTTCCAATACGTTTTCTAACTTTCGAACGAAAAATATTTCTTTTTGAACAAGCAAACATACGCTTCGTATTTTTCGAACGATTTTTATATGTTCGTTTCGTTTTATTTATCTTTATTTTTCTTTTTTTTTTAATTTATTTTCGACATCGAAATTTATGGAAATTTTACAAGCAGAATATATAACCTTGATTCGACTTACAAAATCGATCGACGTGTTACTTGTTTACTTCTGCGTACACGTCGTTGTTGTCTTTTTTTTTTTCTTTTCATTTTTCTTCCCCTTTTATCGGAAGATTTGAAAGTTTAACGTCGAAGGTGTATCTTCCCATAGGAAATTAAAATTCATGTCATGTCAATGGAGTCGAGTATGTCGTTGGTTTCTTGAATCGTGTAATCCCTTATGTATGTATGTATGTATTGTATGTATGTATTAAATTTATGATAGACACGTAAAGGACGTTTCCTCTTAGTTTCTCAATCGGATCTAAGATGACAGTGTTCTCAATGCCATCGGTTAACAAGAGGATAATATTCTTTTTTGTCTATAAATAAATAGAAAAATATAATATAAACGATGTAAACGTCAAATGATCCAACGATTTAACGTATCACGGTTAAGAGCATTAATGCGTGATTGATCTTTCCAATTAGTCAATTAATTCGAATTAATTAGAGAGGCGCATAATGAAAAAAACAAAAATTTCTGAGAATACGAACAGTTCTGTTTATCCTATCTAACAGAAAATTAATTCGATCGTAGATCATCATCGTAGCTCGTCGAGAGATGATCATTAACGAGAGAATTTCTTCAATGTATAAAGAAAATAATATTTATCCATCCATCTATCTATCTATCCATCTATCTATCTACCTGGATCAATTTCGCAAAGTTGTTTAAAATACTAAATCACTTCCTCGATCCTTTCTAAATATATTTCGATAGAAAAGAAATACGAACAGAGATCCCTTATCATTAAGATCGGCGAAACGTTTTACAATAAAAAGCAAAAAGAAAGGAAACAAAAGAAAAAGAACAAAAAATGGAAAACGAAGAATATTAAAATGGATCATCATTAAAAGACGAATGGATGATCATCATTCGGATTCATTCCTTAAAACGCTTTCTCGATCCTTCCTTAAAAATTATTTACATATATCGAACGTACCAGACTCGATTCCCATATAAGATTTAACTACGTATATGCATACGTACTTACGTACGTACGTACATACATGCATAGATAGATACACGCAAAATGAAATATAGAAGTAAATTTTCTCGCTGAATCGACGTTGTGCATAAATCGTTTAATCGTTAAATTCTTTACGTCCCCTTGAAGGGTACACACTCGAAGGTAATTCACATAATAGTGTGTGTGTGTATATATATATATATATATATATATATATATATATATATATATATATATATATATATATATAAGTTCTATCATATATACTATATACCGTATCGTAGGACGTAGGGAGAGATCGTGAATTGCGACGTCGCAATGGAAAGTAAAGTCGACGTACTTGGAAACCATGGCCTAATTTCAGAAAACGAAGCCTCGAACACGCGAGCCCACGCGATTCGTATCGTGTCGTATCCTCGAACGAAATGAAGATCGGTCGGTCGCGGTCATTCGAATAAGCGAGATTCTATCCTCTTCTTCTGTTTACGTTTCTATTTTCATTTATTTTTTTTATTTTTTAATATATATTATACGTATATACTTGTGTATACGTTAGTAAGGTAAAAACAAAACGTACATACGTAAATACGATTGTAAACAAAGATCGTCCCTACGCGTGAAACATTCTTCGCTTGATTGCATTGCGAATTTGTTCTAGGATTAGTTTGTTTAATTACGCTTGTTATATCGTTTCATTTGTATAACAGATTTATAATGACGATTTATTTTAGTCGATATTAATGAATTAAAGATTATAATTATGTAAATTATAACGTGTCGGATTGATCTTTAAATATATATATATATGTGTATGTGTGTGTGTGTGTGTGTGCATTTTTTAGTAATTAATTTATATGATAGAACTTATTTTCGTAATATACGGAATGTTTCGGCTAAAGAAGACCGCCTATAACATACATAACATTATACTATTATATATATATGAACTATATGTGTATATATATATATATATATATATATATATATATATATATACTATTATATATATATGAACTATATGTGTATATATATATATATATATATATATATATATATATATAAACTATTCATAACATACCTTTTTTTAAACCATTCAAAGTATCATAAAAAACAAAGAAAATATTTAGGCGGCCTCCTTTAGCTGAAACACCCTATATATTATGAATTATACAATTTTATTAGATTATTAATATTAATTATTCCGAAATTTTTTCTTTCTATTTATTTGTTAAATAAACGACAGTCCATTTGATGGAATAGACTTTTATTAAAAATCTCGATATTAAATCGATGAAAACGACATAAATATACGTCCCTTATATTCCGTTATTGAAAATATGACGAATAAGAATAACGACAACTTTTTCCATAATTACTTTTATAATTATCGTTTAAATTAATATTAAAATTGTAACGTTAAAAATATCTGTTTACAAAAACAGAAGTGCTCATTTAAAACGACGACATAAATTAATGTTCTCGTTTATATAAGATTTGTGAGAGAAGATCATCATTCCTTATTCTCATCTCTCTGGCAAAGAAAAAAAAGAAAAAAAAAAAGAAAAAAACTTATAAAACATCGTACATACGTATTGTTGTCTCTATTCCCTTTGGCCTAAGATTACGGAGCTCGACACGTTCGACTCACAATGCCTCGTAAACAATAAGGAAATGACACACACTAACACACTAACACACAAATACGTATATATATATATATATAAACGCGGACACATATCCAAAGAAATCCTCTCATTGTCAAGAATCATATATTACAACTCGATTTCACTATTTCACGATAGGAGTCACTCAAAAATTGATCTATAATATCTCTAAATACGTTTCAATAAACACGTTCGTATTCTTGTTCCACGTTTTTTTATTCTTCTTCACTTTTTTTCTTTATTTTTTTATATAACTTAAACAACACGTCGACGTCGCAGTTGCATGCGTTGGCAGAGCGCAGCAACCCTAACATCTTTTTTTTTTCTCTCCTCTCTAAGCTTAATATTAACTACGGTACTTGGAGATAGTAACGAGCCACTTCTGGTGTATAAATAGGAGGAGAAGAAGAAGAAGAAGAAGAAGAAGTTTAACCGAGGGGTAGGCGGGGGAGGGGCGGCGGAGGAGAAAGATAAAAGAGAAGCACTCTTGAAGGAGAGGTTAAAGTTAAGAAAAAAGAAAAAAAAATCACTTTTAACGTTTGTACTCTTTTACGAATTGGAATTGGGTAATCTAATAAATCTTAGTCAGTAATTTCAATCATTAGAGAATTATTTGATATTTAAAAAATAGTATGGTTAGACGGAATGAGAGAGAGAGAGAGAGAATAGAAGAATGAAAAAGAGACGGACAAGTAGAATAAACTGAATGATAAAAGGACGGACAAACAATATGAATCGAATGAAAGAAAAATAAATAAATAAATAAATAAGAAAGGCAGGCTAACAAAATAAACCGAATGATAAAAGGACAGATGAACAAAATGAATCGAATAAGAGAAAGAATGAGACAGACAGGCAAAAATAAAAGGAAATAAGGACAGACGCAAGAAGAGATAGAAGGAAACGGAGAGACAGAATAAAAGTAAGATACACGGAGAGAGAGAGAGAGAGAGAGAGAGAGAGAGAGGGAGAGAAAGTGGAATCATTTATTTGATTAGTTTTCTCTCAAATATTAGTCAAATGAAAAAAGTGTTATACCAAAAATATCATGGTATACCGGATGAAAGTGAAACAAACCATAATCGTATTTTTGTCACCATATATTTGTGACATAGCGTGTGTGTATCTGTGTGTGTGTGTGTGTGTGTGTGTGTGTCCGTCTGTGCGTGTGAAACTCTCCCTTTCAATCCTTCCATTTATCCCTTTCATATCTTTGTTATTATTTTTGGACGAAACGAAAACAGGAAATACACTTCTCTCTCTCTCTCTCTCTCTCTCTCTCTCTCTCTCTCTCTCTCTCTCTCTCTCTCTCTCTTTTTTTTTATTTTTTAATTCGATCACAAAGAGACGAACGAAAAGAAAGTTACGAAGGCGAAGAAGTTCATTAAAAGAAATCATAGATTTCTTCTTAATCATCGTTATAATAACATCATATACGCTAAGCGGATCATGGATTTCTTCTTAATCGCGATATCTATCTACTTCCTATTATAGAGAAAACATAAATCCTTTCTAATAATCATTCTAATAAAGTTTCTAATCATTTTCTGTAGGTTTTTTTTTTCTTTGACCGATAAGTACAATTATAATGATCGAGTTTTACGAACGTTAAATCAATTGTTATAAAATATCAATTTTATTGGCTAATGAGCAATGTCGTAATATATTCTAATTGATTTATATTAACATATACGCGATACAAATAAAAGACCGAGATCTTTTCAATTTATAAGACAATCTTTAAATAATCTTCTATCTCAATAAATAAAAGATGCTATTATTCTTTTCATTGATTAAAGAAAAAAAAGAAAGAAAGAATGATTTTTTTCGTACCTTATATAACTCGTATCTTGAATAATATATGAATATGAAATATATGAAATTCTATGTGGTATCTTTTATCGAAATTTTTTTTTTTTTTATACACTTTTATACTTCAAATAACGATGATAGGATACGTATGTATAAAAGAAATAAATTCAATATCTCGGTATCGTTTCATCGAAATCAAATATTTCATAATTCATATTTAAATAAATGACTCTATCAAGTACATATCATTAAAAACTTTATGATATTTAATATCTACAAATAAATAATTTTTTTTAATTGAAACACATTTTATTATTTAATATCTAACCAGGAGCAATACTAGTAGATATATATATATATATATATTTTTTTTTATTTTTTATTTTTTTTTTTTTTTTAATATAAAGAAGTCCCGTACATTACTTATTGACCAACCCGATATATTCACGGCGTGGATCCGCTCGTTTCACTTTCTCCCGCGTCGAGGAAGAATCGATAATCGAAAGGATGAGAATCCTGGTGAATAGTATATAATTAAGAAAAACGAATGAGAAACTCTCTTCTTTTCACGAAAGAAAGAAGAAAGAAAAAGAAAGGAGAGAAAAAAACATTGAGAGAAAGAAAAAAAAGAAAAGAGAAAGAAAGAAACGTGAAAGACGTAATCGAGTGACCGACACGAAAACTTTCATTCTTATATTATCACCGACACGAGAAGAAACTCTCGTTACGTTTGTATATGTATCTTTATGTGTGTATGTGTGTATGTGTGTATGTGTGTGTATATATATATATATATATATATATATATATATATATCACATATATATATGTGTGAAGGTACGTACGTGACCATCGTAAAGAAAGAAAGTTATATATATGTCCTATACTACTATACAGACGCATACTTGTCCAAGTGTTTCTTTATTGGGCCCGTAATACTGGGCCTGATGCAATGAAATACGAACGAAGGCGTATATCGCGTGGGCGTATGAGATATATATATATATATATATATATATATATATATATATCTCCCTCTTTCTATCTATCTATCTCTCTCTGTCGCGTCTCGCACACGTGTGTATGCATGTGTGGGTGAACTAATGTAAAGGGTGCTTCGAACCTAACAACGTATGTATGTATCACTAACGGTATTTTTCTCAAGGAAACTTTTCGCATAACTTCATAAATCATTGAAAATTCTTTGACTGTAAGAATGTAACTTACTTTCTTAAGATTAGATTTTGAACGTTTTAAATATGATCAACTAGAATTTCTATATCAAATTTTTAATACGTTACACGTAAAATAATATCGTTTGTCCCCTTTCCTTTAACCCCGGTCAAATTGAATTCGTTCAATTCTTTTCGAATCGAGTCCACGAAAAAAATTCTCACTTTGGGCACAGTTAATTCTCTGGAAAAAAGAAAAAAGAAAAGAAAACATTTACATCCTAGAGATAAAAAAATCGTGTAACGTTTTATCGCGTCATTCGTCGTTGTATTATCATTACATACGATTACATTTCTAATCGAAAGTATACACTATTAATTCGTCGATATCGTTCGATGAATTACACACAAAAAAAAAAGGAAGAAATAAATAAATAATAATCGACGCTCGATGAACGAAGATTATATCAGTCGAAAAGTTTTCTTTTCCTTTCCTTTTTCCTTTTAATTTTTTCTTTTCTCCGATCAAACGCGTACGGACTGATATTGTTAAAATTTTGAAAGGAAGACAAAAAAATTGACACCCGGTAGACAAAGAACGGGTATAAGAACTCACGTAAGCCCACCTATCGGCGGGCTCTCTTATTCGCCCATGCACGTTATGTGCACGTTCACACACACATATGTACACACGTGTGAGCACATATATATCATACATATGTAAAAGCAAAAGAGACACGTATTCCTTTAGCAGAATTTTTTTTAAGGACCGACTGCCCCAACGATATCGTCCTCGACTGTGATTCGTTAATACCATTAGATAATACATAATCTGATGAGCGTCATATGTAAAAAAAAAAAAAAAGAAAAAAGAAAAGCGCATATTACACCCACGTAACCCTCGTAAAGTTTATTACAACGATGACAGCGATACAATCCACGTGCCGAATCTACTAAACGAAAGTAATTCTAAATGTTCCTGTGTTTACCAATGTTATCAAGTTTATACACACTATCTTTTCTCTTATCTGTTGAAGAACACCTACGATGATTGATGTCGCGTTAAAATAAAGCTCATTTTTTGAATAAAATGTAGTAGATAGATACATATATATATATATATATATATATATATATATATCGGTTAGACGGAAATACGTATATATGCTAGCTTCTCCCTTCTTTATTTATTGAAATAAAATTACTTTTCTTCTTTTTTTATATTCGGTCGTCCGGAAAGATTCGTGCCGATAATATTTTAATAATAATAATAATAATAATAATAATAATAATAATAATTTAATAAATGTGTGCTAAAATTTAAATCTTCTGCGTTTCAAAATCGTCACGAACTTTTCGGGCGATCCGATATAATAATTTTGAGAAAGTTTCAACTTGAGATATTTTAATAATAATTTAGATGATAATAATAATAATGACATTTTATCGTTATTATGATAATTTATATTATCATTATTAATTTACATTAATTATGTTTTATTATAATGATTTAATAATTAATATAATAATTTAATGATTTAATATAAATAATTTATATTAATTTATATTTTAATTTGTATTATCATTATTAATATAAATAATGATAATTTTAATGATTTTATTTAACTTTATACGATTAAAAAGTCAAATTAATTTCGAATAATATTCTTAGATCGGAGTATCTCGTATATAAATAAACAAAATTGTATTAACAGAATTCTTTTTT
The DNA here is from genome assembly GCA_918808275.2 of Dolichovespula sylvestris. Lineage (NCBI taxonomy): Eukaryota > Metazoa > Arthropoda > Insecta > Hymenoptera > Vespidae > Dolichovespula > Dolichovespula sylvestris. Next base: position 1,172,759 of record OU964986.1, on the reverse strand, counting down.
TTTCTCTTTTTTTAATAAAAAATCACTTATATTTACCGTACGCTGTACTACGCTATGGCATTTTTTAATTTACACGTGAAATACTGATAAAAAAGATACTGACGATACTTATTAATCAAATAGACTACTATTGCATAGTATATTATACTATGACGTTGTTTATTTACATATTAAATACTGCAAATTCTTATTGGCCAGTCTAATACATTTAACAAAAGATAGTACGTACATACTGTTGATGGTTATTGGTGCAACGTCATCGTATCATTAGTATTTTCGATGCGAAACGCATTAAACGTTCCTCGAAAGGCAGATCTGGTCTGCGCATCTGTTGCGCGAGCACGTACTACGTACAATCTCCCCTCCCCCAGCCCTCCCATCGCTCCTCTTACCCTTCTCTCTCGTTTCCCCTTCTTCCATCATTTTATCTCGATCTCACTCTCTCCCTTCCTTCTCGAACACCTTCGGATTACGTATTTCCTTCTCTGTTTTTCTTTTTTGTTTTTGTTTTCTTTCCTTCCTTCTTTCCTTCCTTCCTTCCTTCCTTCCTTCCTTCCTCGTCAAATCGTTTTCGTGATCATCCAACTTTTGACGCATTTTTAACTTTCGCAAATAACGCCGTAATTAGACCGACTAAATTAAGATTTAAAATTAAACGCAGGTAAAATCTAAACGTTTGCTAGGAATTGTATTCGTGGAAAAATTTATTTCTTTCCTTTTCTTTTGTGTTTATATATATATATATATATAAATACAATATATATACAATATATATATATATATATATATATATTCTCATATATATATATATATATATATATATATATATATTTCATTCATATATATATATATATATATTTGTATATAAATACAATATATATATATATATATACAATTTTTATCTTTAGAAAAAGAAAAATGAATCGGCAGTTCGTTCGTATGATTAAATTGCGATTTAAAAAAATGAAAATAGAAAGACAGGCAAGTGGAAACCGACCACCACAGTAAACATTTCGAGACGAATTTTATTCGCGTGGATGTAGTTCTTCTTTTCTTTGTTTTGTTTTTTTTTTTGTATATCTTTTTCTCTTTTTCACAAAACGTAATAAGAAAAGTTTTAAACACTTATTATAAACGATTGTATAGGCGAGTGTTAAATAAATATCGTAACTATGGTGACATTATAGCTCACGCTATATAATGACATTATCAAATAATTGGACTCACCTTTAACCTCGACAACGAGTCCATTCGAATAACAGATATCACTCGAGGGGATATGAATGTACAATAAGAAAGAATGCAGGAAAGAGAAAGAGAGAGAGAGAGAGAGAGAGAGAGAGAGAGAGAGAGGGACAAAAATAAAAAGAAAAAAATATATACGCGATGTGTATTATTCGTATATATATATCACGGAATTTAACCGCGAAAAGATTAACATTCAACAACCGATAAGAAACTGCGAACGTTTTCAATGTATGTATGTCTTTAAACCCTTCGTACGAATCCCTTCTTTTTATTTTTATTTCTATTATCAACAATATCGCTAAGATAATATCGTTCGTATGATAAGAACGATAAATTATCGATCTTGCGTTATGTGATATCGGAGAGAGAGAGAAAGATAAAGATAGAGAACGAACGTGATAAATGACAGAGAGAGAGAGAGAGAGAGAGTCGACTTACATATACTGTTATATATAGAAACATATTTCAAGGCGATTACGTTTATCCGACATCGATGACGTACCCATGCATTTCCCATTAACATAAAAATTCATATGCGTATAGCTTCGACTTTGAGAACCACTGGTCATCGTTTATTTACGTACATATATTCATCGTCAAAAGAATTAAAAAAAGAAATTAATAAATAAAGGAACACGTCGGGAGAGGACACGTTTCGATATGTAAATCGATGAACGAAGTTCTAAACGAAATTGCGTTGGAAGGAGGTGTTAATTTAATTCTCGAATAGATAATATATATATATATATATATATATATATAAGCTTAGATCGAAGTTAACTTCTCAACTCAAATTTAAGTATCATGTTGTGACGTTGACGTATACGCGATGATTTTATTCTTTTTAAGTATGTAGATAGAAGTTTGATACTATGAAGCAAGTATTTATATTGACTAATCAATGATTCTCAGTCTATTTTCTATTTAAATAAATCTATATATATATATATATATATATATATATAATATAATAAACAATAAAAATATACTCCATAAAATGTCATTTAAAAAAATATAACATTATATTATTTGTTATATGTTATTTTACATTGTTATTATTATTATTTTTGTAATTCAAATATAAAATATATATATATATATATATATATATATATATATATATGTATATATATCACAAATTTCAATATAGGTGTATAATAATGTTTAAGCAATAATTTTAATTTCAATGAAATCTTAATGAAGAATTAAAATGATTTTTAAAAACCTATGAAACAAGTAACGCTGATGATCGTCCAATAGATCCGAGTATTTATCCAAGGTCCATTAGATTTTTCATAGAAATATTTTCACTCGTAGAAAATGTTGGATCTTAAAGGGGGGAAAAAAGAAGAAAGAAAAAGAAAACACGTAACGCATAACTGGAATTCTATTTACTGTTAATACGGTAAATACTTATTTTCCATCGTATAGTAGACATCTAGTACGGAAAATAATTCCATTTATGGTTGTTAAACGTGAAATCCATTTTGCTGGAAAACGTCGTACTCGTCGTTTTGTACTGCAGTTTCACTATGAGAAAGAAAGAGGGAAAGAAAGAAAGAGAGTGAGAGAGTAAGAGAGAGAGAGAGAGAGAGAGAGAGAGAGAGAGAGAGAGAGAGAAATGGAGAGACTATTTCACAAAGAAAGAAAAAGAAAAAGAAAGAGAGAGAAAGAGAAAGAGAGAGAGAGAGAGAGAGAGAGAGAGAGAGAGAATTGTAGAACTTTCAAAAGTAAGATTGTTGATTACAAAATTTACGCAGATTTCGTCTCGTCGAAATTAACGAGAGTTTATAAGGTACGTATAAACGGATAGGATTTAATCGGTCGGAAATTTCTTCTAGTCGTTGGATAAGATAATTGCCAATTACCAGATATATATTAAATATATATATATATATATATATATATATATATATATATATATATATATATATATATATACATTTTATATAGGGACGTTAATAAACTCATCCGCTAATTGGATCGCAGAAGAGTTTATTATCACCGTCGTCTTCTCGAGTAAATCAAATAAATTAATACGAAAAGCATTGACTTCGTCGATAAACGCGCGAGTTAACGAGACCACTGATACGATAAAAATAATTCCTATTATCGATAAATAATAATGGTTTACCGGCGATTGATCCAACCTTATTTTTTCTTTTTTTTTTTTTCTTCTTTACTTTTCTTCACCTATAAATTTTTCAAACGTTAATATAATCAGGACGCCATACGTATGTAATAGTTACATCTGTCTTTTGTTGAAAAACAAATGCTGACGAGTGTCGTAATTGCTGTAGTTATGCAAGCGACCGAGTATGCATCGATACTTCTCTAATGCCTCTTCTAATGCCTTCTTGGTAAACTGTACCGGAGAGTTACTTCGATATCCTAGTTCTTTTTCTCTTCTTTTTTCTTGTTTTCTTAAATAATATATATATATATGAATGATGAAATTCGATTATTTTATTCTAATTATGTTATTCTAATTAAGTATGTTACACATGTTACATTTTATCCTTCCGGAAAGTTCTTCTTTTGTCCCCTCTCTTTTTTGAAATCTCTATACACGCATATATACATGTAAATATATGCGAGTCATTGAGATCATAGATTTTATTCCAATATTCTTATCGATTGAGAATATCACACGTATCACATTGTATCATCGTTAAAAAGGAAAAAAGAAAGAAAAAGAAAAAAAGGAAAATGAAATAACCGGACATTTACGTCGTTTATTAACTATGCGTCGCTCTCTTTGATCCGTTTGAAAAGCATAGTTTACGTTCGCTCTCTCTCTCTCTCTCTCTCTCTCTCTCTCTCTCTCTCTCACATCATCATCATCATCTCACGACGGATTAATAATTGTCAGCCTCGGTTGACGACGACTACGACGAAGAATACGACGACGACGACGACGACGATGTAATTTTACTCGCGCGAGTCGAGACGATCGAGAGAACGTAAAATCGTTAATGACGTGTTCTTCTCGTATCAGAGGTCGTGAAGTTTTTTCAAGGAACAAAATAAAAACATATACACAGAGAGATATACAGGTAGATACATAGTTATAGACCCATTAATATACTATAGATATATGTATACATGTGTATATATATATATATATATATATATATATATATATATATATAAACGATAATATAAGCTGTAAAGTAATACTAATATTTAATTGGATTAAAATTTCTACGAGAAATCGAATCGCTACGAGAGTTTTATCATTGAATGTTATGTCTTTGGTATCGTGGAGATACGCACGATGAATAAACTAATGTTAGTGTTCGTAATTAACACACGTAAAAGAAAAGGAAAAAGACAGATGTATATATATATATAAGATGGAATTGTATATATGTGTACGTACATCATGATTTAATTATCGTCGAGTAATATTTATTAATGATCGATCATCCGTTAATGAATCGATGAGTTTGTTTTGTATCGAAACTAATAAAAACGAATGTTAATTAAACGAATCTAATATCTCTCTATCGATAAAATCACTACTTTAGAAAAACGCTCTAATCGATCTACATAGGTATGTATATATGTATGCGTGTGTGCGTATTATCTATATATTTTATTCTCGAGCCGATAATATCAGTTTGCGGCCCACGTTTGCGGCCCACTGCTCGCATTATGCTGTTAATATTCATTATCATTCGCGTTGCGATCTCATTCCAAAAGGATAACACCCACTAGAAATATGATTTTTGAATATTACAAAACGAAACGATCAGACGAAAAGAGAAACGATCGATTTGCCTCGATCGAACGTACGATCTTTATTGCCTTTTTTTATTCCCTTTCTTTTTCTACACAAGATAACATTAGATATTTGGCTTCGTTATTTTCGGTCGACTATCTGTATTTCTCTTTTATTTTTTTTTTCTCTCTAAACTTTATTATCGTTTATATATATATATATATATATATATATATATATATATATATATATATAAATGGGGGGAGGGAGGAAACGCGATTGATTATCAAGAGCGCAGACTTTGGAACTCTTTCGCGTTCAATTTTCGTCCGTTTTATTTAAGTAAAAGATCTCTTTTATTTTCGCAAATATAATTCCAAACGAAACGGATTATACTTCTCGCAATGTAGTTTACTTTACTTTTGGAAAGTTTTCTCTCTTCTACTCTGTTCTCTTTTTTTTTTTTTATATGAAATTAATCCCACAAGAAACAATAAAAACCAATCTGTACGCGTTCTAACGAATTATCTCTTACATAAAAACGATCGTGTCGTATTGTAAAAACTTTTGCTTATTCATTTCTAACAAAATATTATTTATATGAAAATGCATTAGGACATAAAACGTTACGAAACTGTATCTAACGAATCGGATTTTAATCTGTAAACAACAAAGAAAGGAACGAACGGAAGGGGAAATTTTATGCATGAATTAAAAAAAAAAAGAAAGAAAGAAAGAAAAGAAAAATAACAAAAAAAAAAAAAGGAAAAATAAAAGGAAATTCGAACTAACCTGTCCAATCCTCTTCTCGTGTGGTGCCACTTAACCGTAATCTCTCATCACATCTTAGAAAAATACGATCGATACGATCACAATAGTCCCGTCATCTACTGGGACCAGGTTGCACGGGTTGAAAATCCTTTCGAGAGCCTTCGAGAGAACCTTGAACCTTAAAACCTTCGCGCGAAAAATCGATACAACCAATTCGAATCGACGTCGCGATAATACGCGTGAGGATACACAGATAGAGCGATCGATCGATCGATCGATCGATCGATCGAGAGAGAAAGAGAGAGAAAGAGAGAGAGAGAGAGAGAGAGAGAGAGATAGAAATAGTGAGAGTGAGTGAGAGTGGGAGAGTGATAGATTGATAGAGATAGAGAAAGGAGTAAAGAAAGGAAGAAAGAAAGAAAAAGAGGGAGAGAGAGAGAGAAAAAAAGGAGAGAAAAAGAGACGACGCAACGACGGTCCTCGTGTAACGAAGCTCGAAGAGGTGACTGTGAGAGAGAGAGATTCCGAGGACCGACCAACCGTTCTGGTTCACGACTGGTTCTTCTCCTTCTCCTTCGGCCTCTGGCCCCCCTTCTCCACCGTGTCGCGAGTACCACGGAAAAAGATAGTCTTAGAGTGAGACAGACGGTCGTATAGCCAAAGATACAGAGCCTACGAAAGAACGAGAGAGAAAGATACATAGATAGATAAAGGAGAGAGAGAGAGAGAGAGAGAGAGAGAGAGAGAGAGAGATGCATAGATAGATAAAGGAGAGAGAGAGAGAGAGAGAGAGACTGGGCAAAGCTTATCCAACAGAGAAAGATGCTGAGATACTGAGGCTCGAAACACGACAGGTTGCTTCTCTCGTAATAACACCATAAAGAAGAAAAGGGATACGGTGAGGTACACCTCCCTAACCCCTCCACCACCTACTACAAAGGGAAAGAAGTCGATCGGGTAGGGTCAGGGACGGACCTTACACTTCGTTCAAACTCAACCGAGGACTCGAATATTCGAAATTTCTCAACTTTGCGAATATTATATATATGGATATATATATATATATATATATATATATATATATATATATAAACGTAGATAAAATTTGTGTAATTCCATATCAATAATCCTTTTCGAAATTAAATTGGCATTCGATCGATCGTTCGACGATGTACGTCGATTACGTACAATTGAGATTTTCTTTATTTTTGCCTTTTTTGCTACTTCGCGAGTACACGGAATTGTTTCTTTAAAGATTTAATTTTTTTTTTTTTTTTTTTTTTTTTTTTTTAATTAGAATGCATTTCATTCGTATCGGCGACACGTACGATTGCGTACGATCGAAATATTTTTGTTTTTCTTTTTTTTTATTCTTTTTTTTTGCAAACTTTGCGGATACACGCATTTGGTCCCTTCAAGGAACTATTTTCGATAACAGAAAGAATTAAATCGTTGCTAGAGTGCACAGGTAAAGTACAAAGATCCCAGAAGAGCAGAGATAACTGTGTTATTTGAACCAGCTGTTGTTACGGCTTTTCTTGTTCTTCTTTTTCTTTTTTTCTTCTCTCTTTCTCTCTCTATCATCACCAAAATAGGAAGAACGCGACATAGAAGGAAACTGGCTTGTGTTGGTAGTTCAAGCTATGCATTTGCCCCGCGAAACTCGAGCCCTGAATAAGGTTGGTTTCTTATGTAAAACCTAACAGCTGGACCAAAGAGAGAGAGAGAGGGGGGAGGGGGGAGGGGGAGGCTTTACGGTGGTGGTCCAGGTATAGAGAGAAAGATTTATTTTTATGGGAATTCACAGTTCTAAAATCTACCTGAAGAAAAAAAAGAAAAAAGGAAAGAAAAAAAAATTGAAAAAAAAAAAAAAACGAAAAGGAAAAGTGAAGAAAGGAATCGAACACATTCCGACCACTTCCCTTTATTTCTTTTTCTTCTTCGAATTCTTACGATCTCCTTTCCAATCTTTTATTTATTTATTCCTTTCGTCTTTCTTTTTTTTTTTTTAGTTAGAGATAGAAATCGATTAATCGAGAGTCGATTGTTTCTAATTTTTCGAGTTTAGAGTTAATGTATGTGATCGATATCGAGATCGAGATCGAAAAGCGATGGCAATGACCTCTTGGGGAGAACAAAATCCAATTGTCCGATATGGTCCAGCTGTTATATCCATGTATGCGTACCTATATTTCTGTCCGTGTATGTGTGTGTGTGTGTGTGTGTTCACGTAGTCAACAAATAGATTCGCTCTTGCATCTCGTGTTACTCGTTCTTGGCGTTAACCTCTTCTTACCACGTATTTAAAGATCTCGGGTCAAGTACCTGGTAGTAAAGAGATGAACGACTGAATTTTATGATTATATTTGTCAAATTAGAAAAATACTAATCACGTTCCCAATTGCTACAATCGTTCCTTACTTTCCTTAACTTACTTTTCTCAACTTACTAATTGACTTATAAAATCAATTCGTTTCTCTTACAAAAAAAAAAAAGAAGAAAAAACGCAGTCGTTCCTCTCCCGTTTACTTAATTTTTTAATTTTCTTTTTGTTTTTTATCGTTCATTAGAATATCAGTTCGTTATCATCGTTGAACATTACGTTATGAATTAGGGTTGGCATTATTTATGTATTGTCGTATTAATTCATGTCGATGTGAATCGTAAAAAAAGAAAAAAACAAAAAAGGGACGAAAGAAACAAAATTGTCGTCCTTTTTCGTTCGAAATCGATTATGAATTAGGCCATTTTTTTTTCTTTTTCTCCTTTTTTCTCTTTTTCTTGATCCTAAAGAAATGTAAACAAATCTTGTAATATTTGATACGAAACGAAGGAAAACGATCTCGTTCGTTTTATGCATGCATGCATGCATGCATGCACGTACGTACCTATGTATAATACAATACACGTCCGATACAATACGTCTTTGGCAAAATTTTCCTTTATGTCGAGGTCGATCCCGTGTGTCGATGGTCGACCGGTCGAAGAAAAATTCTTTCGAGATATCCGTGGGTGGACCAGTTTTCTCCGTCCCCGAAGATCCGTGCACGTCGACCAACTGTCTTGTCTTGCTCGTCCTCTCACAGGACATACTCGCAAAATTCGTTTTTCTTATTACATCATTACTCCTATTCAAAATTCATTCCTTTTTTTTTTTAAATCGATCGTCGTTCGGTACTGAAATAATTTTTTCGTTAATCACACCCGCACACTAACGAAAGCGCTCGCACAATAAACTTATTATCTAATAACATTTATAACATTATTTTTTTTTTTTTTTTTTTTTTTACACAAAAGATACAAAAAATGAAAAATTCATTGTCGCAATTACTCGCATTAAACATCACTATTATATTACAGAGTATATCCGATTGTTTAAATGTTATTAAAAGAAAAAAAGTATAAGTCTTGGAAATATTGCGAATGTATAATTAAAAAAAAAAAGAAACATAAGAGCAGATTGAAAATTCGATGATGTTACGAAAGGGAATAAAGAAAACAAAAATCTTGACAATATTTTACAAATAAATACGACATTTTCAAGACATTAAATGATACTGAA